>BOPN01002609.1:177500-187500 GCA_017312705.2 Penaeus japonicus | reverse complement strand
ATACTGGGTATGTTTCATGAAATCATACTCCATATAAAATACATAGCTGTTGTTCTTCTTTTACACTTGTAGGTATTTCTGGTAACAAGGTATACAAGGTCATACAGCATCCATTCTCTTTTACATCGGCACCAGAAGAAAATCAGAATAATCATACTGATTATAGTTATTTGGTACTTTAGGAGGAATATATGGTTTAGCTTGTCCTGTTCTCTTTTCCACTTCTAAAACATTTCTGCTTTAGGTAAAAAGTAGAAGTATTTTTATTATTTCATGTATCTAATGATGGAAAACCTTTATGTTATTAAGAACTCTATTAATGTGGAACCCAAGTGGGGACAGATTTTTATTATAAGGGGTAATCCTGGTTAGAAAAAGATGTGTAAATTTAAATGGTATGCAAATTTATATCAGTATATTTTATGATATAATAGATAAATTAATGATTTTAGTTCAATGACTGGCTGGATAGAATTTGAATAAGTACTTGAGTAATTGAAATAGACCCCTAGTTCTGTAATTATTCTGTAATATTTCATGAGTACCATTTGTAGACAAATAGCTAGTATAATTTTCATAGGGATCATACTGTGTAGTTTTGTGTATTGTTGGTGATCAAGTGACAACACAGGATCATGCAGTGGAACCCTCACATCTACAGAATGGCAACAGTGCATGTGAGCTTGCCGTCAGTTTCTGACATACTTGCTTCCTCTTCCTGTGTCCTCAGAGTCTTCCATTGTGCACCATCAACCCAGAACTCAAGGAGAAGCTTCGCAAGTTCAGGTTCCGCCGTGCTACAAACAATGCTGCTATCTTAAGTAAATAATGGTAGCATGTATTTTGTTCATTTTTTTATGAATTTTTATTTTTTTAGTAAAAAGAAGTCAGTGTGGTGTGTATGCATGGGCTTATGTGTTTGTGTATGTGTGTTTTTGTTTGTTTATATATATATATATATATATATATAATGTTTTTTTCTATTATTATTTCTTTCTTTATTTTAGCTTTCTTATTATTTCCAGATTCATGTACCATAACTGAATAGAAAATTTGATATTGGGTTTCTCTTCCCATATTATTTATATTCATTTTTATATTATTTTTGTTGATGTTATTGTAGAGATTAATTTGCTATCATTATTTTGTTTATGATTGTTATTTTGCTTATTATTTTTATTATTATTATTATTATTGTTGTTGTTGTTGTTGTTATTATTACAACTACAACTATTGCTGTTGTAATCATTATCATTATCATTAACATTATCACCATCAATCATCATCAACATCAGATGATTATTTCTTTTAGGTTTGTTTTAGGTACTGATATTATTTTTTAGTATTAGTATTATTATCATTATCATCATCATCATCATCATCATCACCATCATTATTATTTTATGAATATTATTATTATCTTATTATTATTATTGTTATCATTATTTTATGACTCTTCTTATAATTATTATTTTCTTTTCCTTATAATTATTGTCAATGCCATTGTTATTATTATTATTGTTATTACTGTTATTATCATTATCATTATCATTATTATTATTATTGTTATTATTATGATCATAAAAATAAAGGTTTAGACATGATACAAGGTAAACAGTATATGAAATTGGTAGATGATTAATTCTCAGACAATTTTACTCAATGTTATAGTTGTTTGAAATTGAAAATATAGATACCATTAATTTCATAGAAAAGAAAAAAAACTAGTGATATTCTGTGTGGTCAAATAATCATCATTACTATATGCCAACAGTTCTCCAGCATCGTCAAAAACCTCCAACATTTGTATTTCTTAAAGTCTTAAAGTGTTCTCGCTCAAAGTGCAAACAATATATACAAATTAAAGCCACATATGCTTGCTAATATATAAACTAAATGTTTTGCATCAGAATAAGATACTATGAATAAAGAATGATTAAATGGATGTATGGATTGACATAACATAGAGCTTAAGAATATCTCTGGTATTCAGAGCAAGGGAGCAAAACCAAAATTTCTGATTGTGTGAAAAGACTCACCATAATTTACCTTCCAGTGAAGGTGAACCAGCAAGCCTCGGAGATCATCCTGGAGGAAGAGCTCGAGGACCTTGAAGACATTGACGAGCTCCGGGACTCCATTCCCGATACCCAACCTCGCTATGTGCTCATCTCATGGCGTATCTCTCACCCTGATGGCCGGATCTCTTACCCTATGGCTTTTATTTTTACAACGCCAAGAGGTAGGACTCTTGGTTGACTTTATTGGTTTATTTTGTTATTATTATTGTTTATTATTATTAGTAGTAGTATTTTTTTTATGGATGATGTATATATTCTGATTTGTTTTGTTCTGCCTTCATTTGATGTGTTTTATATTGCTTTGAGTGGGAGGTTTACTTTAAAGGTCAGAATTTTGTATCCAATGGACTTTGTATTTTTTGTGTGTGTATTGGTTAATTTATTAGTATATTACAAATACTACAGTGTAAACAAAAGGTTGATTGTGGTGATCATATTGTAGTAGGGAATAACCTAAATGTCAGGGCAGGAAGGAGTGTATGGAATTACTTCAGACATTTCATTATAATTTTCTAAAAATCATATGCTCTAGGCAATAGCATTAACTACTTTGACCTAGTAATATCATTTTGTTGTTTTTAGTTGCCCTTTTTTATGAATTGCAACATTTGTATGTGATATTAAATAAAAATTTCTGATTGCGTATGGCCTTATTTTAAAAAAATGTTTTTAAGATATTGACTCTCTATTTCAGATTGCCAACCACAGCTACAAATGATGTATGCAGGGAGCTATACACACATGATTAAGGAGTGTAACCTCACAAAGGTATTCCAGGTGCGAGACCTTGAAGAACTGGATGATGACTGGATCCAGAACAACTTAGTTAGGTAAAAGGTCTCTGCAGTCAACAAGCATCAAGAAAACACAAACAATGTCTTTGTTGATTCAGACAATATTTTTTCTTGCTCTCTCTCTCTCTCTTTGTCTCCCATTCTTCTTTTTTGATGTAGAGAAAATGATAGCAGAGAAGATTATGACTACAGAGAAATAAATGATTTATGTGATGAAAGAAATTGCTTGAAGGTAGATATAATGATTAATACAAATGGACTGGGAATTTATAGAATGAGGCATAACTATAAGTTTTGTAACTTACCATTAGTCTAAAGGCACATTATGCACACAAGCACAGGTAAACACACAGACTTGTACACAAAAATCCAGTTGCACACCTGCACTTGCATACATTTTTTTTTATTCTCGTATACACCTGCACTTGCACTCATGCATCCATGTTGATGCAAACACATATACACCTTCAGTTAATCATACATGTTATGACAGATTTAATTATAAAGCAATCATGTGTGTTTTAACTAAGGAACAATGCCAGGCTCAAAATAGACCTAAAATTAAACATTAGTTGCCAGACACCAGTATAGAAAACAGATTCCCAAATTTGAAAGTTTGTCCTGTGATAAGTTTCAGTTTTCATCAATACCCAAAGAATATTCTGAGATATGATTTTCATATTTGTATGACCATGTTTATTTTATTTGTTATTTACTTTTATTTTTCATGACAGGGAGATATGCTAACAACACATAGCTATCACAAGACTTGAGTACAAATTCTACAAGTCATAAAGGATGTGTATAAAGTAAAAACTGACATACTGATTTTTTTTCCACTTCATGTGTATATGTTTGTATGCGGACTTATATGGATGACCATGTGAGTGCATCCATTCATATGTTCACTTGGATGTATTTGCTTTAACAGATATGTTTTGAATTTTTATTGTGTTAAAAATGTCTTACTGTAAACAAGACCTTTTTCTCAGATAATAAGGTAATATATCTGTGTGCATGTATGTGTTTGTTTGTGTGTTTGCAAGTTTGCGTGATAAAAGCCAATAAATTTATGCGTGTCTATGTTTGTGTATGTGCACTAGAATATGAATGCTTGTATTATTTTTGAAGTATGAAAGTTTAAAGATTAGTAGGCATTAAGAATAATATACCCTTGAACAAGATTATTTAAAAATGAATATCAGAATGTATAGATCTTCACAGTGCCCTATTCCACTGCTTAGATCTCCACTTTATATATTATAAGTCATCCAGGAAAAACAAACAAAAAATTCAAAAGGCACAAATTTAAGGATAATGAAGTGCTACCTAGATGACTTGTATTTATGGAAGGGAGATTTGTAATTTTATCAGTGATTTGCAGGAAATATTGCAGTTTGTATATGAATGTTTGTATAAGTGTTTTTCTTATTTAATTGCATATGGTTAAGTAGTAAAAACCACAAATAATTTTCTGTGTTGTCTTAAACAGACTCTCATACCTTTTACCAGAAGCATTTTTATTCAGATTTGTTATTATTTCAAGTTCAAAGCTTTTTATATACTGAATATACACATAACAGTGATTAGAAGCCATATATTAAAAGTGCCATTAATTGTCTGTGTCAAGAAAAAAAAGGAATCCTCTTATTTTACCATTATTATTCACTTTTGCTGAAGGCTTTCCTGTAAAGATGCCACTACATTTCAGTTTATTGTGAACCAAGTGTTAAGATTCTTTTTTGTATATAAGTGCATAAGCATGTAAACTGATGGAATGGAGAGAAGTACTGCATGTAGGTTTATTGATAGTATAAAAGAAACAATGTCTGTACTTTTTGGTGGATATCTTTCATATTGTAACCTAGTTGATATAGCTGTTACTTGGTAACTTAGAGACTGGATTATTTTTAGCATTTTCATAATTAGATTTTTGGAAGTGTATGAGAACAATGTAGTGTTCATTTTTTCCTTTTGTAAAATACAAACTAAAGTGTAGTCAGAGATGCTTCAACATGTATCTTTTTATGCTATTAGAAAAATTATTTGATGTCCTGTATATGACAGGTTAGAGTATACCAAATATTAAAAGAGTGTCCGTGTATAGTTTGCATGCACTTTACAAAGATGGGACTAAAACTGAAAGTACCAAGCAACCAAGTAACATTTGAAAAGGCTTACATGGTGATTAGTATAGTATGTAAGCATGAAATGATGCATGTAACCACGCATTCCCATGTCATGATTTTAATTTTTAATAGGATTTGCTTCAGCTTTAATTTCTTTCAAAATTTTTAAAGGTTCCTTTTTAGGGTTACATGTAAATTTGGAGATCTTTTTGAAGACTTTTTTTTTTTTTAATACCATGATCTCCTTATATTTTATAGCCCTAATGTCATTCTGTGGATAGTGTTTGATTTAACTCAAGAATTGTACAGGGAAAAGCAGGCCGGGGAATGCTTTGATTTTGATTTTACTAAGTTTATTCTAGACATGCTTTACTCTCAGATTGTCAGTGTGTTTTAACTCGGTTGTTTGGACGAGCACTTTGAATCCCAAAATAGATTGCAGTGGTGAGAGACTTCCAGTTATAGGTTCTTAGGAGTGGTAGTTAACTGCATGGTAAAGGGCAGTCAGGCTATATGAAGGTCTCTGAAAGGAAGTTAAACATTTTAGAGGAATGCACTAGTTTTCAGAGTCATTTATATTCCTCTTTTTTAGATATCTTCCAAGTTTTACATAATATAAATAGTCCCAAGATATTAGCATCTTAGTAAAAGTACTTTGCCTCTTTGTATGAAACTGTCATTCTAAAGTCATTGCAGTAATGCTGCTATATAACTGAAAGCTGTCAGTATGTACTGTTTGCCAAAGACCAATTATGTACATACATATATATATATACATATATATATATATATATATACATATATATACATATACATACATACATACATGCATATGCATACACATACACATTCACATTCACATTCACATTCACATTCACATTCACATTCACATTCACATTCACATTCACATTCACATTCACATTCACATCCACACATTCACACATTCACACATTCACACATTCACACATTCACACATACACACATACACACATACACACATACACACATACACACATACACACATACACACATACACACATACACACATTCACACATTCACACATTCACACATACACACATACACACATACACACATACACACATACACACATACACACATACACACATACACACATACACACATACACACATACACACATTCACACATTCACACATTCACACATTCACACATTCACACATACACACATACACACATACACACATACACACATACACACATACACACATACACACATACACACATACACACATATATATATATATATATATATATATATATATATATGTATACATATGCATATATGTATATATATATATGTATACATATGCATATATGTATATATATGTATACATATGCATATATGTATATATATGTATACATATGCATATATGTATATATATGTATATATATGCATATATATATATATATGTATACATATGCATATATGTATATATATGTATACATATGCATATATGTATATATATGTATACATATGCATATATGTATATATATGTATACATATGCATATATGTATACATATGCATATATGTATATATGTATATATATATGTATACATATGCATATATGTATATATATATGTATACATATGCATATATGTATATATATATGTATACATATGCATATATGTATATATATATATATGTATACATATGCATATATGTATATATATATATATGTATATATATGCATATATGTATACATATGCATATATGTATACATATGCATATATGTATATATATATATGCATATATGTATATATATGTATACATATGCATATATGTATGTATACATTTGCATATATGTATATATATGTATATATATGTATATATGTATATGTATGTATACATATGCATATATGTATATATATGTATATATATGTATACATATGCATATATGTATATATGTATATATATGTATACATATGCATATATGTATATATATATGTATGTATATGTGTACATATGTATATATGTATGTATATATGTATATATATGTATATATATGTATATATATGTATACATATGCATACATATGCATATATGTATATATATGTATATATATGTATACATATGCATATATGTATATATATATATGTATATATATGTATACATATATATACATATGTATATATATGTATATATATGTATACATATGCATATATGTATATATATATACATATGCATATATGTATATATATGTATACATATGCATATATGTATATATATGTATACATATGGATGTATATATATGTATACATATGCATATATGTATATGTATATATATGTATACATATGCATATATGTATATATATCTATACATATGCATATATGTATATATATACATATATGTATACATATGCATATATGTATATATATATATGTATACATATGCATATATGAATATATATATGTATATATATATGTATACATATGCATATATGTATATATATATGTATACATATGCATATATGTATATATATGTATACATATGCATATATGTATATATATGTATACATATGCATATATGTATATATATGTATACATATGCATATATGTATATATATATATATGTATACATATATGTATATATATATGTATACATATGCATATATGTATATATATATGTATACATATTCATATATGTATATATATGTATACATGTATACATGTACACATATGCATATATGTATATATATATATGTATACATATGCATATATGTATATATATGTATATATATATATGTATACATATGCATATATGTATATATATGTATATATATGTATGTATATTCATAAATATATATATATATACATATGCATATATATATGTATATATATGTATGTATATACATAAATATATATATATACATATGCATATATATATATATGTATATATATGTATGTATATACATAAATATATATATGTGTATATATATTTATATATATAATATATATAATCATCATTGTATGCTGTTATGGCCACAGCACTACATTTGTTTGGTTTTCCTTTTATGGGTAAGGCAACACACAGTTGTAAGATAATAAGTCTGCAAGCAAGGAAGGAATAAGCCTAGCCATAACTTTATTCACATATGTAATTTTTTTTTTTTTTTCTTCACATATTCCTGGTGAATGATTGAATAGTCATGGATATATTTTTTCCTATTTTCAAAGAAACTGATGGATAGTTTTTTTTTTCAACGAAGCTGGTGTCATAATCTACCTAAATAGACCTGTAATATCTAGTCAGATGAGGGTTTAAAAAATATAATCAGTACCTGTGCTGATATATTTGGTTGACATTTTTTTTTTCTCACAAATAAGTATAATATGCTCTTTTGTCTTGCTTTGTATTTTATTATCTTTTGCAATTTGGCTGCAATGTGTGGATGGGACCAAGCTGTAGAATTGAAAACGTTGTTCAGGAATTCCAAACTTTTGAATGTATGAAGGATCTGTTGAAAAATTTATTGGTACCCTATTGAAAATGCGTATTCATATCATGGTATTTTCAAGCTATATTTTGATATTAGGGCCAGCATGCTTGTAGATATCGAAGTAGCAACATTTTGAAGTGTGTGTGTTAAGGGGTCAGAGTTTTCCAAGCCAAACTTATTTGAATGAACCAGTATTTAGAGGCTAATTATTTTCTTATAATGCATTTACTATATTTACAAGGCATTAATTTGTTTTTTTAGTTCTATCTAATAGTTTTCATTTATATATATGAAAAAGATAGAATTACTGTTTGTGTCACTGATATATGAATTATTGTGATGTAAATGATCTGCTCAAAGCTTACAGGGCCCAGAAGGTATTGTGATATGCTTCCAAAGTCACTTACATAATACTCCGCATAAACAAATGGAAGAACTCTTTCTTTAGAGGATAAGGTGAAGAGTTATCTCTGTTATGAGACAAAATAACTGAAAGGAATAAAAGAGTAATATTGCATTTAAGAGTATGTAGACAATTTTCATATGCCTGTTTTTTTTTGTGTTTTTTTTCTTTCTGAATCCTAGTTGTAATTTTCTAATTTCATTTTTTGAGTGTTGATATTGTATTAATTTATAATTAGTCCAATATATGGATTTACTGTAGTCTCATAGGATATAATTTTATATCTTAACTACATTGATATTATATATCAGATAAAAGTGAATTGTTAAGGACTTTGTTATAATGAATGAATGGCTTTTTATTGAAGAGTATGCAAATTTTGAACTTTATATTAAGCATATAACTTGATAATAGATAAAACTTAATACCAAAAACAATTTACATCAGAGTAGTTTTTAGATCTTGACAATTTGATTAACTATTTAGTGGAACTGATTTAGACATTATATCCAAATTTTGTATGATCACTTGTGTTTGATTTAATGAACATATGATTAATTTAAATTTTCTATTAACAAGCTAATCCAACATTTAGCATCCCGTAGTTCTGGTAACACTTGATCTCCATTTAACATTTAAAGCATTTTTGTAACATGACCAGTATAATCAGATTTCAGCCAATAAATTAATCTTTGTGGATTTTTTGTCTTTTTTTCCTCCCTCACTGATACCACCTTTTCCACACACACTCTAAGGACTGATGGATTTTGATTCTGCTATCTGATCTACAGTTTACCTTCGTTTGATGATCTTTTTCTTTTTTTTCTTCTTTTCTTCTTTATAAAAATTATATAACAGTTATAACCTATTAGTTTACATTTCATATTGATGTAGTCCAGTCACACCACTTCATCTCCTGTTGTTATCTTCTAGAAAGACAATATCCTAATGGACGGTATACAACTCACTAAAGGACTTACTTGGACTTCTCCTTATGCAAGGACTATTGATCAATGCTATAAAATGATTTTGTCCCATACTATTAACCCATTGTGGACGGGTGTTATGACATACATGACACAGGAGCTTTGACGTGATGATGTACATGACGTTC
>BOPN01002609.1:150000-165000 GCA_017312705.2 Penaeus japonicus | reverse complement strand
TGAAAAATAAATAACATGAAAATATCCTTAGAAAGATATCAAATTACAAAAAGAAGTAAGAGGTAATGGAAAATATGTACCGAGTGATTATGTATAGTACTTCACAAAAGCAGGCCCCAGGCTGGATGCTGATTCTTTGTTTGTGTACTTTTAATAATATAACCACAAATAAACAGTTAAAGGAATAATTGAACTATCACAGCCTGACCACATGCTAGTCTAATATTGCTAGCCATATCCTCAGCATGCATTTGCAAATTTTATCTTTGGTGTGGAGTTTAGGATTGTAACCTTGTCAATATGAAGGACCAACAGCATAAAAGTTAAGAGTAACTACTAACCTGCCTCCTCAAGGCTGCCACGACGACTACTAGCCACATAATTGTTCTTCAGCAGCAGGAAATGTGTATTTGCCTCTTCATCCTCATCCTCAAAAACAGAAGATCTGAGAGATACTGTATCCTCTAAGGATTCATTTGGTGCCACCTCTGACTTCTGGTCCTCATTGTTCTCCTTGAAAAAAGGGAGGTACAACTACCAGTAACATGACTGCTTCTTTTTTTAAGAAAATGCCATATATAGTTAACCAATTGGCAGCGGATGGCATGAGTCGGTCATAGACGCGGATGGCACCGTGCCAGACATATAAACCAAGCATCCTACTGCACAAACATTAATTTAATACTGCAACCAATGGGTTAAGAGAGATAAAAACAATTTGCAGAAAGGATTGCTTGTAAACAACCAGGTATTATCAGACATGCAATTCATTTTGAAATCTTTTCAAATCATAAAATTGGTATTAATAAAGCAAGAACCAGGAAATGATATTTCAAGTTACTTTGGTAAGACTTATACTGAAGAGTCATTCTTCATGCTTGCAATAATTCAACAGTTAAAGAGTTATACCTAATCAATTATTTACCTTAATTTTCTTAATGTCTATGTCCACCATATTTCGAACAGTACTTACTCTGTTGATCTCCACTTCAAAGTTCCTTGGTGCATTGCCAGGGAATAATCGAATCCCTAGGTCACCACTCTCATTTTCTAATCTTGATTGTTGGGCACATGGCACTATAAAAAGGAAAACCTATAATTACACATCTGCAGCTTCAACAATGTTTTATTTCTAATCCCTTGGGATCTGTTGCCAAAGTCATAGTGATTAGATTTCATAGCCTAGACAACTGAGTAGATTTTTCAACCAGGACAGATGCATGATACATATAAGTAACAGAGAAGACAAAACATACGGGGAAAACCCATCCCGCCAACCCCCTCCAATCCCAACCACTCCTGTCTCAACAGACGAGAGTCTATTCAACTCTGCCTTTCTGAGAAAATTCATCTGCTGGTGCTGTCTTTGGATATCTGCTTCTCACCCTATGCAAGTGACATATCAGTAGGCAAACACCTTGTCTGTCAGACTTCATTGTCAGTATAGTGGGCAATGGAGACCTCCTCCTTAACCTGAAAAGAGTTCTTGTCCTCATCCAACACCAGATCCAAGTGGTTCTTGTACCAAATAGAGGTCACACTGGAGGAGGATGTAGAAGCCTTCCTAATGGAATGGAGGTGACAGCATGTATAGAACCATACCGTTTCCTTCTCCCATAATATCATGTTCCCTGTCATCTGCTAACCTATACCCACATGAGAAAGTTCTGGGGGCACACAGCTCCCTTGTGGAAGGTGCAGACTTTGACACAATGGATAACTTTATGATCTCCTCTTATGTATATGTGTAGAATTTCTCTGTACTACTGAGACAATCTGTCCAGCCTGGTTTGGTTGAAGACTTCATTGGAGTCAATGACCATACACAGTTATCAGTATGATTCTTGTTAGGTGAACCTTCAACAAATTGTTCAAGAGTCGAAGCTAGCCTACATTTACCCAGTGATCTTCATTTAATACACACCATTTCTTTTTCACACATCATCTGGCAGTAATTTGATACCCTTTTCAGAGTGAACTAAAGTGAGTAGTCTCTGGATTTGATGCATCAAATCCAGGAGAAATGGTTAAAATTTGCTGAAAGGATTTTCTCTTACTTTTTGTCTAGCCTGATTCATGAGTCAACCCAGTTGATATATCTAATTACACTGTTCTAACTGATCACTATAACCTCTCAGACAGAACAAGGATATTTTCCATATGTAAAATCCTATACTGATTGAACTTACTTTTATGCTTAAGATGCCTGCTCAGAGTACCATGTTCTTTAAAACATCTTCCACAATACTGGCACTGAAATGGTGCTTCCCCTGTATGGATTCTTAGATGTCTTATCAGAGAGGCCTTTGTGACAAATGATTTCTGACACTCCAAGCATACGAAGGTCTTTGCATTACTGTGGGTCCGTTCATGTGTGTTCCGTGCACTCTGAGGAGAGAAAAGAATTTATGTGCAGGGACAGATGATGGTCTTGTTTTTATTTTTGCTGAGGAAAAAAGGGAGAAGTCAAGAAAAATAAAGAGGAAGGAATAAAGAGAGGGAGGGAGGAAAAGAGAGCCAGAAACATATGTAAAGGAATGTCAATCTTAAAAAAACTAAAAAGAAAGAAAAAAAGAAGAGTGAGAAAAACTGCAACAAAAAATTACTTATATCACATTAAAATAGTATATAACTTTCTCAACCCTATTACAACTTCACTCAAAGATACAACAACAACAGATAAAAACTTACCACAGTTTTAAAGAAACTATTGCAGTATCTACAAGGCACACTTTTACTAGTGGTATGAGAATGAAGATGGCCTTTAGCATGACTCAGGAGCTTGAAGGCTTTACTGCATAACTGGCACACATACTGTCTCACGGAGGAGTGGGAAACCAAGTGTCGAGAGAGAGACTGCTGATTAGCAAAGGTTTTCCCACACTGGTTGCACTGTTCACCCAACTGATCTGAAAGGTCAAAATGTTTTAAGTAAAAGTGGGATATCCATTATATGAGATCATACATTAAAGATAAAAACACAAAAAACAAATACTTCAGAAAATATAACAATTGCTCTAAATATCACTATCAAAAAAATATACCAAGATGGTTTTTCATATGGAACATCAAAGTTGACTTTCTCGAGTAGTTTCTGCAGCAAACTGGGCACGTAAAAGACTTCCGCATAATATCAAGACTCAGCTGAGGTGGCTTTATATCACTGGGCTTTGTGTCCATGGCATCTGGAAAGCAAGGATTCTACATTATTTCCAATTAATCATCCAATATATTAATACTGAGTGACATGTTAGCATTGAGTCAACTCTTCCTTGTAAAATAAAACATTTCTTAACATGTTATTGTATCTTTTGCAACATAAAGACAAATAATTCACAATACATAAAAAACTATTCATAATATAAAAAAAATAAACAATAATGAAGACCTCCTCATTAGGACCCCATACCTGCATGTTCCATAACAAGGTCGTTATCCAGCTCTTCTTCCTCCATTAAAGATGGCAAGGTATTGTGCTCAATCTTGCATGACACCAAGGGTCTGCCAACATCCAATGAATTATTTTGTCGCAAGTGGTTTAGAGAGGTCTCTTCTTGTTTTATCATTGGTGCCCCTGTACAATAAAAAATGCATCCTTGTTATTCGTAAACAAATAATAATGATGTAACTGTAATACTTCATAGTTTTTCCACCTATTATAGAGCTACTAGCAAAGTCATTTATAATCAAGTCCATCTGGAATATGCCCATCAATTAGTCTTTTTTCCAGAAATTGCAAGTAGTTCCTAAATAAATCATTACAAAATGTGTATCTTGTCTCATGAAATCTGTACTTCTACCCATGGAAAACGTCAAAATGAATGTCCAGTCTTCATCGTGAACCTGGAGCATCATTACAATAGTCAGGTCACCTAAATTGTGAAAATTCAAAAGAACCAAATACATCCAACTAACCTGAAGACTTTGAGGCCATGACTCCAGCTCTAAGAGATAACTTTGACTCTTCCGAAATCTTGTTGATGTCTTCATCTTCTCCATCACTTGATCCACCAAAGTTTTCTTCTTTTAAAATGCTGTTGAGTTTCATTTGCTGGACTGCAGGCTAGAAAGAGTAAAATAAATATAGAAATAAATGAGTACTAAAATAACCAAGACAGGTACCTATACCCACATGAAAAACTACAAAACAGTTCAACCAAAATATCAAGAAAATTACTCCTTTATGATTAACAAAATACAACCTTGAGTCATCAACCATAAAAGTTAACTCTTTCATCAACAAAAGTTCAGACCTACCTAACCACCCAACATAAAAAACAAACCAGCTTACTTTTCTCTCCAGATGGGAAGAGTCAATTGGTTTGGTCCTGCCATACAGGGGCAGCTGGGAGTCCTTTTTATCCACACATGACACTCTAGACTGCTGGTGTCTGGCAAGGGATCCCGACTCTCGGAAGCAACGGCCACAATCATGGCAAGAAAATGGTCTTTCCCCTGTGCGAAAATGTTTAGCATTACAATATAGGGTTTCCATCAAGATCTTTGATAGAGCATAGAATCAAACACAAGTTCGGAATTATCAAATTTTGCTTGGTTGACACATAAATAAATTAAATAAATAAGATAATTTGAAGCTTTGTTTTTTTCATATAAACAAAATATGTTTTAAATTATTAACTAAAACCCACTCTACTGATCCATAAATAATGATGGCTAATAAAACAAACAGAATATATAATATAGTCTACTACAATTGCTGTAAAACAGCTGAGGAAAGCTGATATAATTTCAAGAAATAACACATCATCACACAAGGTTGTGTAACCCATTCACGCCGGGGCCGTTCCAGCTTTGCACAGTCGCAATACCAGGGTTCTTGAACGCATAAGCCTAACGCCTCAAGATTCTCGGGCGCACAAGCCGCGAGCCTGGGTTGCCTGATCGCTCTATCCGAGCACGCGGCTTCCCTTCATAGCTCGTCCAGGGCGTCTGACGCGAAAACCACAATACGTGCTATCACGTCAACCGGCGTGAATGGGTTAAAGACCCTAAAACAAATTCCAATGGTATGCATACACAATAATAAACATAAACAAAGTCCTGTATGAGTACCTGTGTGTCTTCTCAGATGTCTTGTTAACGATCCCTTGGTCTTGAAGCTCTGTGAACATCCATCAAAGTCACACTGAAATGGCCGGCCATGACTGTGCACAATGGCATTGTGTGTCCTTAAGATTTTACCCTGTAAGTGAAATGAATTTCAATCTACAATCTACATTTTCAATCTAGATTCATGTTCACATAATGACAATTATAATTAACCCTATGACGACGGTGCGTCACACCCATGTGACACAGCCAAACTCCCGATGCCAGGGCGTCGTTCCAGTGTGACGATTTCAATGCAATATTGCAATCGCCCGGCATAGGGGTCTTCGCGTAGCGAGTGCCTCATCGGGAAAGGGTTAAATTGCACCAAAATGAAAAAAAAAAGTGAAACATACCGTTTTAAATGTCTGGCCACAGAGCTCACACGTTGGCCTAGTCCATTCTTTATCTCTGTATGTAAGCTCATCTGCTAAGTGCTTAACTTGAACCTCAGACTGAACAGCAACAATGTGTTTGACTGGAATCTTGGAATCAGGAGCAGATTCCTTCTTCACATACATTTCTCCGTATTCGTCTTCAGCTATTTCAGCTCCCTGTTTCTCCCTTACTGGTCCTCTGTGCTGTAAAATTTACAGATAACTAATACACATATAATCAAGGAAACTGAAAAATACATAATATTACATATAAAGATCAAAATTCTTTCATAAAGTAAATATATATAAGGCCTATATCCCTATCTAATTATTCAAAGATAATTTGCTGCATCAACAGGAATAACCATGCATCTTGTAAATGTATACCTGCAACTTATGATGATTAGTAATGGCAGCTTGTCTTGAGAATGTCAGCCCACAGATATGACATTTCCATCTCTTCTTGCCTCCAGTTTCAATCTCAGTTGCTTGTACTACGACTTCAACGTCATCATTCTTCCTCTCCTGTAGTCCCTCCTAAAATAAAGAGTAGAATGCACTGATCTCTTAGTCTATGTAGTGGCATATCTGTATAAAAGATAGAACTACTATAAAACACATTGCTCTTAACAAAGCTGTTTGTTAATTCATTCTTAGGGTTGTTTAAAAAAACAGGATCATTCCAAGATCAAAGGCAGATTAATAGTGTTAAGTAACTAAACTTGTATTAGATGGGTTTTTTTAATCAAATCATAAAGTGGTAACATTAATATGACAGGCCCATATATATATATATATATATATATATATATATATATATATATATATATATATATATCAGTAAATATATTAAGTTTCAGAAAATAAATTCACATACAAGACCTTTAACAGGCATAAACAAAAATTCAAGATTACTTATTCTTTTTCAAAACTAAATGTGTTTCAAATATTGATTATCTAAAATTATCCATCACATCAACAACTAAATCTATTAGCAAAAGCAAATGAAAATTATTTTTAGTAATTTGACAATGTTCATATATAAATTCACTGAATGGCTTCTAATCATGGCATGGCATTTTTGTGTGTGTGTGTGTGTGTGTGTGTGTGTGTGTGTGTGCGTGTGTGCGTGTGCGTGTGCGTGTGCGTGTGCGTGTGCGTGTGCGTGTGCGTGTGCGTGTGCGTGTGCGTGTGCGTGTGCGTGTGTGAAACACGAACCTTGCTGACTGTTACAGAGGGGGACAGGGGGGCCTTGTCAATGAGTAAACTGTGTATATTTGAATCTCACCTTTTCTACAACAGGAACTAGTTGCTGCAAGTGTTTAATGTCAACCTCCTCGGTCTCTGCTCTTAATTTCTTTCTTGAAAACCTAAAATCCATACAAGCCTATGATAAAATTTCATAAGAATATCTTATATCTTTCTTAGTATGGCATACAAGCTGAACTAGCCAAGATATGTGAATCCTTCCAATACATAAATACAATAGCAATTTTAGTCTTCAAGAATGTCCTCAATATCATGTGAGTTCAACATCTCTCACACACTCACACTCTCAAACACTCAAACATACACACACACACACACACATACATATATATATATAGAAAGCTGCTCTCACTTGCTACAATAGGGATATCCACTTAATATTGTGAACCATTGAAATCACCATGACATGTTTAAAGGAGTACCTGGCAATAAGGGGATATTTGTAAATATGTGATCCTTATACCTGAGTTACTTCCCATATCTAGATATTGTAAATAGTAAAGCTTCAGAACAAACCTTGGCAACAGAAGGTCTCTCACAGAAACTGATGGACAGAGATGAAGGACACATTGTTCCTTCAGCACCATGTGGTTTACATAGCTTTCAATGTCTGACAGTTTCATCCCACACAAACCACATTGGAACCAGTCATCTGTATAATTCAGGTGCTCAGCATCTGAAACATAAGATATGTAATTCACTAGTAACTTCCTAACCAGAAAAATATAAAGAGCTTACCATGTGAAAAGTAATTATAAGTTTTCAAGATATTGAAATAGAAAGAGAAAAGAAAATAGAGAAAGAAATAAAATAAACACAAACACCTGGGCTGATAAATCCTGATATCAACCAAAGTCTTACAATTAATCAAAATTATTCATACAACAATACTAAAAATGATAATGATTACAATACTGATGATGATAACAGCCCTCAAATTCCCATGCTTTTATCAATAAAATGCAAGTAAATTCAAGAGTTGTGGCAACATTACTCACCTTCTTCAGGTTCTTTGTAAGCAGCATTTTCCAGTGTCGAGGGATGATGAACCTCCCCCATTGTTTTAGATTTGATAGTTCACCTGTTAAACAAAAAAATACTTTTAGACTCCACTCCATATTGCTTTATAATTTTCTGATATTTTTTGGTTTATAATAAAATCAGCATAAAAATTTTATGCAATGACATCTTTTAAAAGAAATGAGAGCATGTCACATTTCATAAAATGAAGTTGAGTTTGATAAAATTATATATTCTTTATTCATATATGATATATATATTCCTATATTTGGCATCTCCAAAAGTGTAAGCTGACACTTAACCCAAATTGGCAAGATTATGAAACAAGAAAATAATGAAAAAGGTCAACATAATTCACATAAATTAATGCATTTAGAATTAGCCTCTTTCTTCTGAAGGGGGTTCATCATTTTCCTCTACACAAATATCTGTGGGAGCATATAGGCCAAGGTAGGAACATTTCCATCTCTGGTGAAAAGAAGGCATGTAACTGAAATCCTGCATTGGGGGGTGGGGCACAAATTATGCAAAATAATTAATCTGTGATAAAGGATATAACCTGACAACCCTATTACAGTTGTAGCAAATGAGATTGCGGGCACCTGGATAAGGATAAGGATAAGGATAAGCCAGATTTGCAGAGCAGATGTTACGCTGGGATTGTATGCACTAAGGCTGACTCGTGAGAGAATGTTGACTCAATCTGAGCTTGGTCCTTACCCAACGCAGTGCCCAGCTACGTCAGTAACCGCCAGGTGACAGTGGAAGCTCACGAGCTTAGGCGGGGCTCAATCTGCCGACCAAGGGGATGTGAAGTCGACACGCTACCGCTGAGCTAACCAGACGGCTGCGGGTACCTGGTCAGATTAGCCATGCTTATTATAAACTGGTCTTTAGAGATTGTTTGTGGTAGTAAATAAATATTTGTGCAGTAGGATGGCTGGTTTACATTGTCTGGCATGGTGCCATCTGCGTCTATGACCGACTCTACCTTTGCAGCAAATCATGCCATCCGCTGCTAATGGGTTAAAGACCTACTTATAATATTCAAGGATAATCTGATCAGGTGCCCTCGGTCCTATTTGCCACAACTGTAATAGGGTCATCAGGCTCCTTTCATTATTACAGAATAGCACGTAGTGTCTCTCAGTATATTTAGAACTCTTTGGCAAGATTCCTACAACAACACCCATAATATCAGGCATATGTCTTCATTCACTTTGTAGGCTCTCTTCTCCCTTGTCCAATCATACAGTTACTTGCTTGTTTTATTGAAATTCCTTCTCATTTTCATTCATATTCGAGACGTAATCAGGATAACTTTTCATCTTTGATGCCCCTTCTGTGCTGTATGTAACTGATATAAGTCTCAAAGTTGCTTTGGTGAAACTCAAAAAATCAGGCTGGTTTGCAGCTGATGGGATAGACAGCTAATTGTTTGGCTGTCTACTGATGTTTAGCATTATCACATATATAAAATCTGTTATGCTATAATCTCTATGTATTAGAGGTAAGACCCTATACAGTAAGTGTGGTCGTATGACAGTAATGGAACTTTTGTAAATAGTCAATTTACTCACTGAATATGGAGACTAAACTAACAATTGAATTTAACTCCACATATCTCTTAGACTAAGTACACCATACATATATACAGCAACAAAAACCTCTCCTGCCACCAGGACAAAGGCCATCAAATGGACAGGTGAACAGCCCACATTCCTTCCAACTATGTTGATACCTATACACTGGTGGATCACTCTATCATAAGCAACTTATAGTTGACAATTTCAATAATCAAAGAAAATTACTGTATAGTCTTATGCACACCAATAGTACACAGACTGTCAAAAATAGGCAGAATGTATTTTCCCTCATTTATCATGTGAAAGGAACATAAGAAGATGAAACTCATAAATCTGGTATTGTCTGGTACATTCCTCCCAGTTGCATCCACCATCCCACCCCTAAACTCTACTTTTATCCCTGTCCTCTCCCTCCTGGTTGCAGAGTCCTATATTATTGTGAATGACACAAAGTGACTCAAAGCAAATAATCTAGCAATAGTTTGTGCTTTTTGGGGTTTGTTCATTTATGCTCATGTTTTCAATCCTCCTTAACCCATCCCCGACGGGGGAATTCTAGCCTTGAATGTCCAAATGCCGGGGCGTTCGAATTATTAGGCCTAAATCAATTGAATGGCTGGCACAATACTGTGCTGCCCGGCAACTGGGCTTTTGAATGCGCGGTACATATGCTGTACCACCCGTCCAGAGAGGGTTAACCAAACCTTGTTTCAAATGTTTCATTATCATGCATTTTTATATCAAAGTATAATTCTTGGCTTGGATTTCCATTTTCACATTTTTTTGCATTACAAAATACAGAACTTATCTTGGGTTTTTCATATTTCCACTTTTTTTTCACTTTTTAAATGAGTTTAATTAGTGATTTCCCCTAAATTCACCCAAACCCTAAAATATGAGTCCAGAATCCTCACAAGTGCTCTAGAAATGTAGATAAAGATATCAGTGCGACTAGACAACTTCACAATGTAAGAGATGAACTTTGAAGTTTTTTTGGCTAGAGTAATAGGGACTAGTTTAAGAGGGATGCAGCCACATCAGAAAGAAAGAACATTTTCTTTTCTTTATATCTTAATAATGTTGGCTGCATTCCCTTTAACTCTACTCCAAGCTTGCTGTGATCTGTGATGGATGGTCTATAATCTGAAGTCCACCACCATAATGACACAGTGTCAAGTGATTGCCACAATCTCTTGTTTTTTCCATTCCAGAAATGTATATTTTAGCAAGAGTGAACTTCAAATAGTACCTTCTACGAAGACAACTTTTAAACATTTACTCAAGTAATCAGAAGTACTTTTGCATTCTAAATAACAAAATTAACCCAATGACAACGGTGCGTCACACTCGTGTGACACAGTTAAATTCCCCGTCAGGAAAGGGTTAATCATAACGACTTAATATCAGTATTGGCTGCATTTCATCCTCTACAAAAGGCCTATAAATCTGCACAACATATATTCAATAACATAAGAACATGGTCTGGTTCCTTAGCTGGTAATATCTAAATATCATCACCAGAATTAGCCACATGTGGCACATTTGGAAAAACAACTATGGTCTTACTTTTTCTTTTCACATACAATTTTCAGACAATTTTTAAAATCTCATATAAACTGCACGGACATATCCCACAACTGCGCTATAAATGTCTCCTACAGGAGGCTTTGCCTAATGCATTGTTATCGGGGCACAGATTGTGGGGTATAGGAAGGGAACGGGGGTATCATAGGTAATATCTACTAAATACAAATAGCAGAGGGTGAAAGGACTTTGTCCATACCAATGTTACGATACCTCATCACACGGCACTATTCAGGAAATTTAGTCTCCTGGTCAATAGAGACAATATCAATCAACCACACTGGTATATAAAAAGCTGGTCACTATGAAAAAAGGAGATACTTTCACCAGTAGCTTTGTATTGCCCCTACGTACTCATCACTAAAGAATAACATAATTAACTGCTCACTAATAAAAAATCCTATTCTAAAATATATCATATCTAAGGGCTGGATTAACAAAGAGAGCCAATTTTATTTTCGGACTAGTTGGGAGAGTGGATGGGTAGCATGTGCAACTGCAGTCTCAAAGTGTCCCCTTCATTACCATATCATTCCTAAAAAATGACCCTGAGCACGAAGCCCAAACAAGAAATCACACCCACACAACCCATTCAAAACAAGGAACAGCTGATCACCACCATAGGATCGGTTGACAATTCCTAATTTCACTAATACATTTTTTACGTCCTTGCTTCTATTTAATTCGTGTCTAGCCGATATACAGAGAGAAAGGAAACCACATCTACTCACTGCCACCATTTAAAAATGACTCATGCCTCTGGTTCGGGGATTTTATTTAGGATATTCAGTCCATTGGTGACCATTCCTATCGACAAAGGAAGATGCCAATCTGCTGTATCAAAACAATAACCAGGTTCCAATAATGATTCTACATGTTTATTCCTTCTGTACTATAGTCTGTTTGTTTCATTTAAATTATCAGAGAAATATTTTGTAATATGTAATAGATTTTGAGTTTAGCATTTCTTTAAAATATATTAGTAATAGCATCATATCTTCAATCCACAAACATTGTGAAGTCTATCTTATACTTCAATATTTTCAAGAAAAACATAGGCGAGTTCCAGTATTAATTAGACTATCGTTTCACTATGCAAAAATAACAATAGCAACAACATTCCATTGATTAGAATATTGATGATATACTTTTAAACCTATGGTATTTATATTGGGGAAAATAAGCGACTGTTATTTATGAAAAATTATTTCCCAAAATATTTAGGAGCCTTCGGTGACCCGGAGAGATTTCCGCCTCCCAGCTGAGAAGGCAGTCGATCGGGTCTCTTGGTGTGGATGTTGCGCACCACCGGAATTTCGGTGATATTTTTCGCGAGTGTGAAGCGGGAGTGGTGTGGCTTCACCACGGCGTTCACATAGACACACTGGCCTCCTGGCAGGACCCACAATACGGTGGAGTCTCTCCGCCTCCACGGAAGAAACGCAAGCAATCTTCCGAGGACACTTCTGCAGCCACGGACAATATGCAGCAGCAACACCAACAGCACCAGCTGCAGCAGCAGCAGCAGGCCTCTAATGGGTCCAGTGAAGTGCAGCAGAATGGCGTGGTACAAACTGATGGGTGTGAGGGAAATAATGCTCAGTCCCAGAATGGTGTGAGTGAGGAGGACTCGTCCCTTAAATTGAGTGGTGTGCAGCAGGAGATGGTTCGACTCATTGGACAGCATCTCATTGAACTCGGGCTTAAGTAAGTCCCTCTTGCTGTTTTGTTCTCTCAGCCCCAGAGATAAAGGTAAAGTTTCATGAAGGGTACTATGATGCAGCAACAAGATTTTGTGGGGATATTTCTTGTCATTTCTATTCATAGTGGAATTCTGGTAAGTTGCCATTGTTATGTTTAAAGTTTCTACAGGAAGTATTGTGTACTAGTGACCACACTAGATTATATAAATAAATATATGTATATATGTAAGGAAGTCATATGGTGTCATGTTAACAATAGGAGCAACCCATAATCTTCAGTGTCATGTAAAAGAGATGCTGAGGAGTTGTGATATTGCTACTTTCTAAAATTAGAACATCAGTTAAAACACTTGATTTAGTATTTGTCTTATTATGATAAGAAACACTTTAAACATGAAAGCAAATGTCTAATTAAGAATTATGAAATAAAAATAAGACTAATTAGAATGACCCCATTTGCTCCTCAAATTTCCCAAGTATGGAGTACCCATCAGCTACTCAAACAAAGGGACTCAACCCTGTGTATCATTCATGATTGAATTAGCCACATTAGGAGTGCTCCTTTTCAGTATCATGCATAGTTAACCCGTAATCATCTGTCAGTGCTGAAATAGAATTGATAAAATCAAATCAAATATGTTGTGTAGAGATTATGAAGAGATTATCTTCAGTTTATAAATTTATGATGAAAAATGTGGATAGCCTTTGGTACACATTGCACAAATATGTAGGTAGTCAGGTAGATAACAAATTTTGGGTAGTAGTTATTTGGTAAGAAACTTTAAACAAGTATCCTGGCCTCAAAAGTTAGAGTAGTGGTTCATATTTTCTTTGATAGTTATCATTTTTGTTTCATAACTTATATTATTTACAGAATGAATTAAGACAAAAGGGTGAGCTAATACAGGGGAAAATATATTCTAGAGAAAAGGAGAGTATATCAACATATCTTAAGTGCTTCACCAAGTCGAGTTCTTCTGGCATAATCTTTTTGCAATTCATTATTGCTAAATGTAAAATATTTCATTTTTATTTTGCTCCTGGCAACTCTTTACATAACGTTTGTTGGACAAAATGTCTCTTTTAGGAACATTAAAGTCTGGATTTATATAATAGTTTATTTTAATGTAGCCACCCTGTACTTCCTTTTAACCCTCTCTGGACGGGTGGTACAGTACTGTACCGCTCATTCAAAAGCCCAGTGGCCGGGCAGCACAGTATTGTGCCAGCCATTTAATTGATTTAGGCCTAAGCGCTCGAAAGCCCCGGCATGTGACATTCAAGGCTGGAATGCCCCCGTCGTGAGTGGGTTAATTTGAAAAGGGTTGTTTAATACTTTGCTCTGGCTTTTGCTGCTGTCTTTCTTTCTTCTCTTTATTTTTATTGTGTTTTACCTTTTTTACTCTCTTTAACACACACACACACACACACACACACACACACACACACACACACACACACACACACACACACACACACACACACACACACACACACACACACACATACACACACACACCTAAACACACACACACACACACACACACCTAAACACACACGCACATACACGCACACACACACGCACACGCACACACACACACCTCTCTTTCTCTCCCTCTCTCTCTCTCTCTCGCTTTCTCTCTCTCTCGCTTTTTCTCTCTCTCTCTCTCTCTCTCTCTCTCTCTCTCTCTCTCTCTCTCTCTCTCGCTCCCTCTCTCTCTCTCTCTCTCTCTCTCTCTCTCTCTCTCCCTCTCTCTCTCCCTCTCTCTCTCTCCCTCTCTCTCTCTCCCTCTCTCTCTCTCTCTCTCTCTCTCTCTCTCTCTCTCTCTCTCTCTCTCTCTCTCTCTCTCTCTCTCTCTCTCTCTCTCTCTCTCTCTCTCTCTCTCTCTCTCTCTCTCTCTCTCTCTCTCTCTCCCTCCCCCTCTTCCTCCCTCTCTCCCTCTCTCCCTCTCTCCCTCTCTCCCTTTCTCTCTCCACCCTTCCCCTCCCCCTCTCTCTCCTTCTTACTATTTCAATCTCTATCTCTTTCCTAACACTAGTCTCTTCTTCAAAAGATCCACAAGAACAGAATCCTTCCACCTCAGTGTGTGCCATCCTCCTCTTCCCTTCCCAGGCAAGTCCTTTCCATTCCGCTACATTCCTTGTTGTCCTCCTCTCCACTCATGGCCTTATCATCTCCTCTCCCACCTCCTGGATCTTCTTTGATGCTCCAACCCTCCTGGCAATCCCTTTGATTTGCTCATGCTTGATCTTGACCATCCTCGTCACCTAGCCCACCTCATCCACGTCTCCGTTTCTGGACTGTCTATGTCACTTTGGCTCTTATATGTTCATTATTGTTTTTTGAAAGTG
>BOPN01002609.1:125000-130000 GCA_017312705.2 Penaeus japonicus | reverse complement strand
ATAATTAGTTACAAATATTTTTTATTTATGATATTGTGCCAGCAATATGTACATTTGTGAAACAGTTAAGGGTTCACCTTCATCAGTAAGGAATTAACCAAGATAATTTGATCTGTCTTTTTTATGTATAAAGTAAGAGATATTGAGTCATTATTTTAAAACATGAATCAATTGAAGTCATAATTTTTTCATGCTGTTCCCCCTCTTCCAGGAAATGCGTTTCCTGCTCTTGGAACAAAAGTACCTAGAGCTTTTGGAGAGTGGGCAGGCCATGGAAGCGTTAACATGCCTCCGCTCACAGCTCACACCTCTCCAACACAACATGGAGCGTGTCCATCAGCTTTCAAGGTATCTAGATAAGCAGAACTCTGTTAGGACTGAGTAGAATTACAAAGATTTGTGTTACATATTGTTTTCTAGTTTTAAGTGACTTGTGTCAAGGTAAAACTTCTTATATGTAGTAAGTAGGTCTCAAAGGATGGCATTTTTATGTAGATTGTCCTATAGTTTACTTTCCTTTAGTTTTTTATACAGAAGTAGTGAAATTGCATTCAGTTACCACTTTCAAGAAGAGGATTGAAAAGAAAACTGTCACTAAAATAGTTTTTGAATTCTCCCCCCAGCCTCATGTTCATGTCAAACCCTGAAGAACTGCGTGCTGCAGCAAGGTGGACAGGGATGGGCAAAGAAAGTCGAAAAGGTCTCATGGATCGCCTACAGCACTTCTTACCACCATCCATAATGCTGCCTCCTCACAGGTATGAACATTCTCACTTTCTCTCTCTCTTTTTTTTTTCTCTGCAAATGATAAGTAAAGCACAAGTTTAGGAAACATTTACTCACCTCCATTGTTATTCCAGACTTGAGACATTGATCCTTCAAGCAGTAGAGCAGCAGCGTACCCAGTGTGCCTATCACAACACTCGCAGCGACAGTCAGGTCAGTAGACGAGATGACCACAGCACTCACTGCTGCAGTCAGGTCAGTAAAGGCCATCTGTGAGATTGCTTTTTTTATGTCATTCTTGCAAAAGGGTGTTTTTGAGTCAGGCCCAGGCTTCATATGTGTAGATGTTCTGAAGTGTTCACCAAATGAACTCATTTTGATATCACTGTCATTACTTAGTTCTTTTTTCCTTCACTCCTACTTCTTATGAAATTATCTATGAAAAAGAAATAAACATGATTTTCATACTGATCCATATTTTTTGTCTTCATTTCATATTCTTTAAAAAAAACTCACCTAATGTGCAAAGCACACTACAACTATGGAAATACATAGTAGGGATTAATGTTAACCATATGTTATTGTTTACTTATTAGCTACATTGCTAAGTAATAATAATTAGAAATAAGAGTATGTACCCTATCTTGGATTAACTTGGTAGGGAAGCTCCTCTTCCTTTAGTGTCTTTGGCATTTTACATATTTATATAATCAGGCTGAAGTTAAGCTGGGACCATAAATCATTTGATGTTTGAGATTATTTTCAGATGTAATAGTTTTAGATATGTAGATTATATTTTGTAACTCATTGATAAGATTTTGTGTTGTTTTTATGAGAAGACTTACATAAGCATTTACTATGAGACAAGAAGTTTTTTTTTTTTTGTATTGAATAGGGAAATATTTATTTATTCTGTCACATCCTGTAAATAATCTGGATCCTTCTAGTAGATTCCATATTTTTTTAGTTTTATCTAAGTAATGCTGATGGAAGACTGAAAATGTGATTTACAGTTCATTTTATTCCGGGGAAAGGGAGGTTCCTTGCCAACTATAGATGGATAGAGCATAGGCATAATTGTACAAATAGAATGTATGTATGTAGGTTTTTAATAGTGAAATTACATTTCATACCAAGATATGTACCCAAGAATTATGATTTTTCCTTTGGAATGTGTGCTTCTATTGCAACCATTGTTTTGTCATATTAAACTTCTCATTTCCTCCCATTGAACCCAGGCAATGTTTCATTTCATACAGATAGATAATATGCAAATGTATTTTTGAATCCTACTCTACTTGAAAATTTAGTACAATAATGAAATGTAGCAAATTCATTGTTTAACCTCACACAGTGAATCAATATTAATATCACTGTAAATGGGTGAAAAGGCACAAAAGTCATCACAAGATATTTTTTTTATGTGCTTATAATGCTGTGTCAAGCCAGATAATGAAGTAACAGCTTTGATATTTGCTGTCTTAGAGTAGGTTGATAGTAGTAATGAATAATTGTATATTCACTTTGCTAGAACATAGGATTCAGAAATATAGAATTGTGTTTTTGGATTCCTTTTTCATATCCACAGATTTTTAGTTGGGTTACTTAGAGATAGATCCCTTGACTTTTATGCTAGGTAACTTAAAGAGAAAATTTATATGTCTGTAACAGAATTATTTTAACAGGAATAAAGATAACATACTCTTCAACAGGTGCTTGGATCTGGTGGTTCCTTACTGATGGATCACTCATGTCCTCGTCATGCCTTCCCTGGAACCACCGTCCAGATTCTGTCTGATCACTGTGATGAGGTTTGGATTGCTCGCTTCAGTCCAGATGGAAGTAAATTGGCTACCGGGTCCAAAGACTCCACAGTCATTATTTGGGATGTTGATCCTGTAAGTTTTTATCTGTTTAACAACCCCTCTTTGATCTTTGGTTTCCTCTCATGTCTCATATATTTGGTCTCTTGAACCTATATACTAAATCTGATGTTATTTATTTTTATTTTATTTTTTGCCTGTTTAGAGCCTGATTTTAATAGTACTAATATAAACTATGTTCCATGCAGGAAACCTTAACTGTCACTCGTCGCTTCACCTTAGATGGACACTCCTATGGTGTTGTCTACCTTGCCTGGAGTCCAGACAGTTCCAAACTCATTGTATGTTTACAAGAAGAAGCTGCTGAACTTGTGGTAGGTTGTGTCTTTATTGCTAAAAAAAAATTCTCTCTCTCTCTCTCTCTCTCTCTCTCTCTCTCTCTCTCTCTCTCTCTCTCTCTCTCTCTCTCTCTCTCTCTCTCTCTCTCTCTCTCTCTCTTTCCATCCTTCCTTCCTTCCTTCCTTCCTTCCTTCCTTCTTTCCTTCCTTTAAAGAATTTCATTCATAATATCCCGACATTTGAGTTGTTAGCAGTTTCATATTTTTGCAGGTGTGGGACACTGAACGAGGGGAACAGATATGTAAAGTGTCAAACTCACCTGATGACTCCCTCACTTGTGCAGCATGGCACAAGGTAAGGCATTCATTGTCTTTTATGCTGAATTAAATCACTAGATTTGATAAATCAGATGATGTTTTTTTTATATATCATTTGTTTTTGTTTTTGTTTTTTTTAGGATTCCCGAAAGTTTGTCTGTGGAGGCATGAGGGGACAGTTCTACCATTGTAACTTGGAGGGACACATTTTAGACTCCTGGGAAGGAGTCAGAGTGCAGTGCTTAGCTATACAAAACGATGGGAAGACTGTCTTAGCATCAGACACACACCACCGTATCAGGGGTTATCATTTTGATGAGGTGCAGGACCATAATATGTAAGTAATATTTTATTGCTTTTGCTAATACTAAGAGATTTGCCACTTCTCTCTTTTTTTTGTTATCTATTTCACAATTACATATAAATGTTAGTCAGATGAAATGTAATTGAACAATGGAAGGCAAATTCAACTGAGCACTTCTGTAATACTCTTCTTCAGGTTTTGTTCCATAAATAGCAAGACTTTTTTTTTTTTCTTTAACAGTATTCAGGAGGACCACAGCATAATGTCATTCACCCTTGACAATACCGGTCAGTATGCCTTGTTAAATGTGGCCAACCAAGGCGTCCATTTATGGGACTTACGGAATAGAACTTTGGTGCGCAAGTTCAGAGGACTTACCCAGGGCCACTATACCATCCATTCTTGCTTTGGTGGGGACAACCAAGACTTTGTTGCTTCTGGAAGCGAAGGTGAGGAATGCCTGATGCTATTAACCCTTAAAGACCCTCCAAGATTTTTGTTTAATGTGCTTCCATGGAAAATGCGAGAAGTTTATGTGTTGTGTCAAAATGTCTCTTCTTTAATCTGATTGGGCTTTCAGATAGAAAAGCCATATCCATAATATATTTGTATTATTCAAATATGTATTTCACTTGTCATAGTATATATAGAATATGTTTCTCTCAAATAATCATATTAATTTTGGTGGACATGGGAGCATAACAGAAACTAAAGTGCTATCAGGTAATGATCAGTAAGTTAATGGTTATGTGCTGTCAAGTATAGTGATATTATATTTGAATATACTAAGCTTTAGTTTATCTGGACAGAAAAAGTATCCTTTTATCATAGAAAGATGTTGCAGAGAAAGCATTTTAATTAACACAAGAATTTCTTAAGAAACATTAACAATTACAAAAATATTTCATTCCAGATAACAAGGTATACATCTGGCACCACCGGCGGGAGCTGCCTGTAGTCACCCTTGTCGGCCACACCCGAACTGTCAACTGTGTCACCTGGAACCCAAGATATCCTGCAATGATTGCATCAGTGTCAGATGATGCCACTGTGAGGATATGGGGACCTGCGCCACAGTACCGGGGAACAGCTGCAGCACAGAATGGCACAAAAGCCACTGCTAATGGTACTTTTCTAATGTTCAGGGAGTTTTGCTGAAATGGGGATTTTTATTTTTCTCTCTCATGGGTGAATTACATTTTACAGTTTGTTTTTAGTTTCAATAGTTGAAATGATGCAAAAAAAAAAAAAAAAGGTGAATATAAAGGAAAGGAATATCATATTCTTGTACTTTTTACAATAGTATAATCTTTTCTCTTACTCTATCTGAACTTCATTGGCATAACAACAATTTTCAAATGAGTTCCGGCCCTAAAACTTTATGGTAAAAACAATTGTAAGATTACCTGGGATTATTGAAATAAAAATTTTATTGTTCAGTTCATTATATTATAGTTTCTGACGATGATAAAATTTCTGGATTGATGAAGA
>BOPN01002609.1:107500-117500 GCA_017312705.2 Penaeus japonicus | reverse complement strand
CAGACATGATACATAAGTCTTTCTTCTCTTTTACCCCTTTCTTACTGGGGCCATTGAAATATACCAAATGTACCATGATTAGTGCAAGTGCTAGACTAACAAATACAAGATGCATATTATTGTCCTTTGTGAAAGATTCCAAGATAACATCCGACAGAGATTGCAAGAGTTTGGTCTGTTGAAAATAATGAGTTTTTTCTTTTCTTTTCTTTTCTTTTTTGTCACTCGATGTATATCCAAATCAAATGATTATTATAAAGATAATTAAAATAAAGTTATGAATGACAGAGCATGTTGATGATGAATAAGGTAATGGAAGTGTCTTACCCTAGTTTAATGTTTAAAAAAAATGTAGGTCAACTTTTATCACATTCTTATTTTTATCATTTTCTTTAAAAAAGCCAATTAATTCTTCAAAGAAGATATGGTGGAAAATATTTGCATGAAGAATTATTTAAGAAAAAAAGAAAGTACAACTTGTGTTGAGGTTATGAATGGACTTTTTTCATTGATTCTTGAATTGATATGAAATTTATTTCACTGCTAATGAGTTAACATTTTCTTTAGAATCAGTCTTCTCAGGTGTACTGGAAATGTCAATAAAGTCTAAGGAACACTCATAGTTCATATTGTCCTAGCAAGAGAGAGAGAGAGAGAAATGATTAGTTTTGTTATCATCCTGTTAATATAATTTTAAAAATCTATATTCAGTACCAATAGCAGTTGTGATGGTTATCATTTCTTAAGTGTAGTAGTAGCATAGCAACAGTTGTAGTATAGTATATCTTGTTTGTGTGTTAGTTTGTTTTCCTTTTTTACCTTTTTCAAAGACTATTCTGGCAAGTTTTTTGAGAATACCTTTTCAAATAAGGAGAGGCAATAGGGAACACCAGATAAAATCCCATGCCCTTTTTTTCTCTGGTATGAAATATTTCATTGCACTTTATCTGCAAGAGTTTCCAAAGGGCATTCTTTTTTTATTTTGTATGTTACATATCAGATGAATTATGGTTTAAGGTGACTTGCGATTACTAAAATACTCTTGATGTGCATTGGCACCACTGCGGAAGTGAACTTATTGTGGCTCTGATCAGTTGCTGACAAAACTTTGAGGCTGATATTGGGAAGATGGACTGTGACTTTTGATTGTGAGTGAATAAAAAGAAAAGAGAAAGAGCTTCATTTAAGAAATGCTTAGTCATTTGTGATTATTATTTTAGAAATATTGTTTTTCCTTTCTTCCCCCTCCCTTGATTTATTTCTTTTTTTCTTTTCTTTTAATCAAATGAAAAAGGTGGTCATGATGTTTTAATGTTTTATTTAAGGTATGATTTTCAGTTTAAATAGACTATAAAATGTGCATTTGATTTTTTTTTTTTTTTTCCCAATTTTTTCATTTTGATTTTTTCTTTTCTTTTTCTCTTGTCACACTTTTCTTTCCAAGGTTATGTACCCTGTAATCTCATTTTATGTCAGGTATAGATATTTTGTAACATGATTTTTTATTTTATTTATGTTCACAACATTTTTTTTAATACACAACTGAAAGGAAGGAATTAAATACAAATAAATGCTTGATAAGAACATTGGCATAGGGTCATCTGACTCGCCAAATTTCATAGGTATCATCTACTTTCATTGATGCATGAAACTGTTCTATTGTAATTTATTCTTGTCTGTGTGGTATTAAGGAAAAAAAAATTGTATTGCAAAAAAATGATAAAATAAAATAAAAAAAAGTTATTGAAGGACTTGTTTGTATGGTGTGTTCGAATGAATTGCTCATATGTTAAACATAATTCTAATGATAAGGAAGATAGCAGAGTTTACAGTAGTTGGAAATGATTTATTGAATTCTGTGCTTTCTTTTATAATAGACTTTTTCATTGGTGTGAAGGCTAGAAATATGGAATGGATGGTCATGAAGCACACTCAGAAAAGAAGTAAATTGTGACAACTGTCTTGACAGAAACGCCTTCCGTGTTGATTACCAATTTGGGTTTTCACGGCAGAAAAATGTGTTCAGTGGATCTGTAAGCATATAAATCTTATTGACTGTAACGAGGCAACACAGATGTATTGTTGAGTGCATGGTTACATCTCTACCAAGGCTGGTGGCAGGCCCCACCGTGTTTGTTATTTTTACTAGTTAAACTTTTTTTTTTTCTCCATTACTCAAAAAAAAAAAGAACCATAGATTCTGTTTTAAGCAATATGTATTCATTTCTGTCATCAAATGATGTGTTTTTCTGTTAGTCCAGATGTTGATGTGAAATGTATGATTTAATGAAGATGAATTTATTACAAGAATATATACATAAATATATACACACAAAACCTCCCTCCCCTCAGGAAAAAGAATAATAACTTGACATTGTAAATTTAGTATTTTCAATATATATTGAATAGATAAAATCCACACACTATATGAATATAAGGTATATTGTGGCTTTTAGATCTGCCACTTCATTCAGATAATCTTCACTGACCTTTCAGATATTCATAGATTTCTCCATGCCATCCTCTGTTTAAACGTTGGATTATAAACTGGGTCTTTGTTTTCAAAGTGAGCTTGATGTGGCATGTAATTGTAAATAGGATATATTTGTTTAGGTACTAAGAAAAAGAAAAATGTAAAAACAAACAAAAAAAAGTGTCAGAGAAATAAGTACTTAAATGAAGATCCAAGATAGGGAGTTACATTGTTAAGATCTTTCCTTTAGTTTTTTTTTTTTTTTTTTTTTTTTTTTTTTTTTCTACACATGGGCCATTTTACATTACATCTTCATTTGTGTTCTGTGCTATCCTATATTGAGCATCAAATATGTTTTGCCAATTGGTATTCTTAGGAAATGTTCTGTGTTATTGTAATCATTTTTTTAAGAAATGATAAATGATAAGCCCAGTGTATGTAAATTTAGATTTAAGTATGATTCAAGATGACAGTTGTGTATTTATTTATTATTTTTATGTAATTTTAGCAGAAGAATTGTTTTTCTTCTCCTTAGCACATTCTGAAGAATTTATGAAAATCAAAGGAAACAAGTAGCAGTAAGACGGGACTTCTCATATTTGTTGAGAGCAGAAAATGTTTGTGTATAAATAGGCTACAATCCACTTTTTGTTATAAGATTAAGACCGGTGGCTCTTTGGAAGTTTTCTTAAAGCGATAACTGAAACTGAGGCAATAGATTCTTTTCATGTACTTGCAGATTTGCAGACATACAGTATGATTGTTCTTGTATTTCATTTTTTGTAATAAAAAAACTTTGACTGCAAGTTTTTAAGAGATAAAAGTTTGGCATTCTGCTTCTTGGATAACCCCCACCCCACTGAGAGATGGCAAGAGAGTCACCTTTGGGGTCCAGTGCTGCAATGACTTACTACCTAGAATATCATCGTATTTGACTGCAGGGTCAGTCATTCGTGTGCAATTATTTTCTATTATCTTTTAAACATAAATGTACGAGATGTTTGTTACAGCTACAGTTGCATGGGACAGAAGAGAATAATAGATTAATGATGATAAGGTTTGTCTCCTGTATGTGGATCAATAGGGTTCGCATAACTGAGCTTTGGATTGCCATATTTTGTTGTAGCAGTACAAAGAAACGTTTAAAGCAGTACACTTTATTTGAGCTACTCTCGTATATAAATATATATACAGTATATATATATATTTTCAGGAACTGAGATACACTTGATTTGTGTAACTTAAGCTCAAGTATGATCTGTTAACATGCCATAACTCCATATATTTGTACATGATAGACCTCCATGTGCATTTTTTTCCCTTTAGTTTTCATGTGATTAAGATTTTAGATACTATAATCTCCAATGCTGCCAAATGGCCAATGATCAAGTTTTTACTTCATTGCACCTTATACAGATATGATTTCAGAATCCCAAGGACCATAGTCAGCCTTATAGAGGAACCAGAAAAAAATTGAAAAATTATTTTTATTTATATTGTTTTAGTTATTTAGTATCTGCTCACACATTCACAAACAAAGAAACAAGTGCACCACACACATGTACATACAAATGTACACACGCACAAACACACATGCACGTATACTCAGGTATATATACAGATACATACAAGCACACACACACACATATGCAGTAGCTGCGAGGTTAGTTATAGAAAACCATTTTTTTTTTTTTTTTTTTTTTTTTTTTTTTCTTCCCATATTGTCTCTATTTATTCCATTTCATTTCATCTTTCCCCTACTATAATAAAAGAATCCTACCCAGCTTCAGGTTATGTCATACCTTAGATTCATGCCTTGAATGTTGAAATTGGTACGCTTTTTTACATCATTTTTACAGATAATTTTCCTCAGCATTTTTCCTTTCTTTCTGTCTTTTTTTTTTTTTGCAAATTTATTTTTCAGGACACTAATCTGTGTTTAACCTCAAGTGCAGTAAGAGCAACGAATTCTTCCCATTCTATTGATTGTAAATATGTCCATGAAGAGTAGTGTTTCAGGAGGCATGACTATGAATATGTTGATATATAATAGGTTAACCTTTTTTGGTGTTCCTAACTAAATGATTATATGCCTTATTACAAAAAAAGTAAAAAAAAAAACATCTTGTATAATGTCTTGTCATTACCGGGTCACTTCCCTACATCATGTTACGGCAGTTATTTTTCTTTCTTTATTTTTCTTTTTTTTTCCCCAGAGTAGAAGAGTGATTGATCATTGTCACAACAATTGGTCCCGGCCATTATTTTTCTGTCTCTTCTGTATTCTGTCTCCTCTCTCATGTCTATCCTATCTCTTGTTTATCTTCCCTCTCTCTCTCTCTCTCTTTCTCTCTTTTTCATTCTCTCTCTTAATCTATCTTTTCTGTATTGAGTTGTTGAAGTGCAATGTGGATCATTAGTTGAGATTGTTTCATTCTTCTGTATGTGTATGTCACTTCCAGAACATCAATATTTTGCTGTTACAGGTTACCTGGCACAAGACTAAAGCTTTTTAGAAAATGTTTGCCTTATATAGTAAATATGATGTGTCTCATTTTTTTATATGGAATGTAATGTTAGTGAAGAAATTCAAATCTGTCTTGAATATAAGAAGGTAATTTTCTCACACCATTGTAATGGTTGGTAGTTTTGTATGAAAATACAGTTATGATATATTAAACTGCAGCTTTAATTGTCCTGGCATTGGAGTGTATATTATATGGATACAAAAGAAGGCATTGAAGATTTGATGAACTACACTTATTTTATTCCTGACTAAGTAACTGCATTTTTTCCCCTTTTATAAACCTTTTTTTATATACTTCTTGAGACATTACAATTGGCAGAACAAGGCAGTGTTATGATGCTCTGCCTAGTACATGAAATGAAAAATTGTATATTTTCACTTTTCCTTAAAAGTTTTTCAGTACTAAAATTTGAAAGATCTATATAAACTTCATGTTCAGTACTTGCAGTGAGGCTTGTAATACATTAATGCATGTATATTGAAATTGTTTCATTGTTCATTACTATATAAAGTTTAAATTAATATATAAGTATTCCACCATCAAGTGATGCATGCTGTTAAATATATTGTATATCATGTATGTTTGCAGCAGGCATAGACTTGACATGAAATATATTAGTTACCTGAAACTATTATGAACATTGGTAATCTACTTGGCATTTCAATAAGACTTTGATGTATGCATTTGAACATTTACATACAAAGATTATTGATGCACAACTAAAATTTTGAAGAGAGGACTGATACATTAGTGTTTATTGTACATTCGTAGGCCACCCCTGAAGCCTATAACTCATGTCCCATGTCCATACTGGCTAGGCAACATTTACAGCAGCAAATCCTACATGAGCTATGTAAGGACTCTAGTCTTGCAAGCAAACAGGTCATACAAAGGTCTTCACTAGACTCTCTAATACATTACAAACATGAATGACCCACACAAATCGATGAAGTCATCCAATTATGGGTATGATAGGAAGAGAGAGAGAAAAAAAATGTATATATAGAAAAAATAAAGGAAATGTAATTCTTTTGTTGGCTATCAACCAGCAGCACATGACGAGGGCATTAAGTCTATGTTTCTTTTTCAGTCTGCAATGATTTTTGTCTATTCACTTTGCCACAGGAGATGGATGTTTTTTCATAAAGGAAACAACACGAAATTTGTGCAGAGTAGGTAAGGGTCAAGATTACTAGTTGACCCGGCAAGTTTGTCAGTCAGTTCATTGCCATGGATATCCGAGTGCCCAGGTACCCTTATATGATAGCACTATGTAGTTCGGGAATGATATAGTCCTGTAATTTATTCTTTGTGGTTTCAAAGATTTTATTGGCTTTAGGTGAACTTAAAGGAGTCTAAATTATTTTTATTTTATGGAGGATCGTCGGTGATGCAAAATCTAGTAAAAAGTTAAGCAAGGAAGATTCTTATGATTCGTCAGTCTGAGTCTGAGTCTCAGTCAGGCATTCAGTCAACCATATACCCGCTCCCACACAGCCGTGGCTAAGGCTGATGCCAATCTACCAGGATGGAAATAAATATGTAAAGCGTGTATTTAATGGGATAGATCATAACGTGATAGGACGCCATCTGACCGGAGCGAAATATTCCCATGACACGATAACACGTCATCTTGCGCGAATGGGTTAACGGCTCTGAGACACATGCTAACAAGCATTCTGCACAGCATGCAGACCTTTCGAGTTGAGTTCGTTGCATGATCTAATCAGGGCTTTCTTTAGCATAAGCTAAAACTCTACCAGCTCCCCAGTTGTGTCCAGAAATAAAGTTTGATTGATTATGTACTTTATGACACTATATCTCTAATGACCCATGTGGTCTTTCCAATTTTGTGTATCAAAAAGTAGACCAAGATATCTTGCAGAATTTTCAATAGGTATTGTCTAGAGTTCGCCTGAGTTGGGCTTCCTTCTATGGGTAAAATATACCAACACTCTTCTTATGGAAAACTTTAGATTCATATCCATTGCGATTTGAGTCCTGCCGAGTTTTCAAGATTTCGAGAGAGATGTCAAAATGTCATACTTAGAAATAATGTTGGTACCAAGGCTCTTCCTTGTGAGACACCTAAAAAAGTGAGTGGTAAAAAAATAATTTTATAGTAAAAGTTGTCATAAATTTGAATTTTGCCAAAACCAGAAAGTTTTCTGAGGAAGCAAAATCGTCATGTCATACCGTAGGCATAAAAAAAAATGATATCAAAAGATGCTTTTGGGCAAATACCTCACGAATATTACTTAACAGTTTTACTAGCTGATCGAGAGTTTGACGTCTCTTTCAAAACCGAATGAAAATTTGTTTCCTTGTGCGTGATGTCATCAATTTTAGATGTTTTTTTTTTTCTTATTCATATGAAAATTTGTTTCCTTGTGCGTGATGTCATCAATTTTAGATGTTTTTTTTTTCTTATTCATATGAAAATTTGTTTCCTTGTGCGTGATGTCGTTAATTTTAGATGTTTTTTTATTATTTATTTTATTAATAGTGGTCCAAAGCTTTTGCGAGAAGCAGACCGAGAGCCAGGCGGAAAGTGTGATCTGGACTGTGATCTATCTTCAGTCTCCTGATCAGCCCTTTCATCCACAAATGTATGTCAATTGATAAACTGTAATACCATTTTTTTTAGCTGTTTGTTTAAGTTCAGCATTTTCTTTATCCTTAGCTACAAGCTGACTAACACTACTTGCACTGGATGTGATATTGCTATAGAAGTAGGAAGTCTGTGTGTGTGTGTGTGTGTATGTGTGTGTGTGTGTGTGTGTGTGTGTGTGTGTGTGTGTGTGTGTGTGTGTGTGTGTGTGTGTGTGTGTGTGTGTGTGTGTGTGTGTGTGTGTGTGTGTGTGCGTGTGCGTGTGCGTGTGCGTGTGCGTGCGTGTGCGTGTGTGCGTGTGCGTGTGCGTGTGCGTGTCTGTGTGTGTAATATATATATATATATATATATATATATATATATATATATATATATATATATATATATATATATATATATACATATATAAATGTGTGCGTGTTAAATTTACACACTCGTATTTGAAGCGTTGCTAAGCTAACACTTGGTTTAACAAGCAGCAGCAATAAACAATAAGTCGTGAACTACTCTGGAGTACAAGGCATAAATCTCGCTCGGCATTATCGCTTCTGAGTTGCATATATAATATCTATATCTACACACTTTACTGCAACTTCAGTGCTTTGAACTTTGGAGGTCACGCGAGGCGATAGCAGTAGTAGTCAGCGCCCTACCTCAGACTCGTAGCACTTTTCTAATTCAGGATAGCCCTTGCGGACTATGATCCCTGAAGCCCAATAGTTTGAGGTGTCCTTTATTTCATATTTAAATTCTTTTCCTTCTTATTGTGATTCTATTACGCCAACCGGAGCTTTTTTATGATCTTCTGTATCTGATTGGGGGTGAACACCAAACTACCGCCCTTCGCCTAGGCAAGTTCGGGGGAGGTATACACATAACTAAAACACACGCACACATAAACTCACTCACGCACACACATACACACCCACACGCACGCACACGCACACACACACACACACACACACGCACACACACACACGCACACGCACACGCACACGCACACACACACGCACACGCACACGCACACGCACACACACACACACACACACACACACACACACACACACACACACACACACACACACACACACACACACACACACACACACACACACACACACACATACACACACACTTTCCGAATTCGTATACCACGTCTATATTCACTCTCACAATGATTTATATAAATAGATATTTAAAAACAGAAACTACTAAGAGATAAATAGTCCAAAAAAAATTTGAGCTCGTGGTCCCTCGTGTCGGCATTCGGATGTAAACATTGCTGTTTGTTTCTTCGTCCACCTCACAGAGAGCCGAAACCAGTAAAAGTTGATATTTATTTAATTGAAGGCTAATCTAGCAAAAGAGCAACAACATAAATAAGGGCGAAGAGTAAGATCTTTGCAGTTACAAGTCTTGGAAGTAATATCAAAGTCGAACAGGTCTTTATTTATCTTTATTTATCACCGATAAGATTATAAAAGGAAAATTTTGACGTGATATAATTCAAGTGTTTAATATATGTTCTTAACCTTATCGATGATAAGTTGCTTAGAACAAATAACCTTGTTAGTGAGCTCTCAACCAATTTTTTGTACCAAAGTCCATGCTTACCATAACTAATGCTTAATCTTTAACCTATTGATGTTGGGGAAATGCACTATGGTTCTCTAGATAGTTTAGCAGAGCCCTACCAAGGAGTCAATAAATAGGCCTAGTAATAGGCCTACCTGTCCTTGCTTGTTTACCCTATTCTTTGACTTTTTGTAAAATAAACTATATGCCAATTATTATTATTATTATTGCAAATAATGATATCATCAGTACTATCACTTGATGCATAGATCTGTGGACTTTGACTTAGAATTGTAGGCTTATACCTAATAATATTGTTACTGCACTCTTAACCCACTGCGTACGGGTGTCATGACATACATGACGTAGGAGCTTTGGCCTGACGACGAGCGTCATGACGTACATGGCGTTCGGGGATTTTGGAATACTATGCTATTTTATTGTGCTATGAAAAAGGAATGAGTGATGATGGCTACTGCAGTCATAATTACTATAATTACCGTAATATCGTGCTAGCTTAACGTCCAAAACCTAGATGGCACCACTTTTTCCTAGCACCAGCAGGAGAGAGAGCCTTGAATGGCACCCATCCACGGTCTCTAGCAAGCACTGTCTCTATAGAGCGATGGCACACACTAAGTTGATGAACCCTTGCTCAAAACTACTGCCGATGAAGGATGTGCAGGCAGAACGAGAAGAGGAAGGTGACTCAATCCATACCCAGTGTCTAAAATGTGCTCCTGTGCCAATATGGATGCCTTTCATTGTGGCACTCACAGTCACAAGCACAGGTTTCATTCCTCTTCTCTACCT
>BOPN01002609.1:90000-95000 GCA_017312705.2 Penaeus japonicus | reverse complement strand
CTAGCTTCTGCTTGAATTAATATGCTACGTCATATCCAATAGCTGGTTCAATCTCCTTTGTTTTGTGATGCTGCTGTCGGGAAATCTCCAAACTGAACTTTATCCTAAACAAAAGTTCTGACTTTGTCATTTGTGTGGCTAGATTAAATGACACAGTTGCACTACGGGGAAAAAGTATTAACATGACGTTTCGAGTGCGACTAAGTTTGAAAAAGGGTCTATTTGTATTCAGAAAGTCACGATTTTCTCGTTTTACTGTGTTTAATTTTTTGTACTTTATGCATCTTTAAAACTTGTGATTATCATCGCCGAAAGTAAAATCCATCTGGCTTCAACTGAGGTCTCAGGTAGGAAATTCAAGGGCCATCGCTATTCTTCTGAAGTTATATATGCCGTCAATATGCTGGAAATTATAGCAAAAGAACTTAGACTTCTTGAAATATCCTGGAATGGTTGGCTCTGCTTTTGTCGTTGGATTACTCTACAGGACCCTTACAATTGGTCCATGGTGCCGAAGAATCGTTCGTTCGTACCAAAGGCCGAATTATAATGGTCAAAATATTCCGTAAAACTGTTAATGGCATTATTTCTTATAAAATAACCTTGTTAGATTCTTCCCGGCAGCTCTAGTCCAACCTACCTGGCAGTAGGCCCATGTGAGGCGCCTCTGTATTATGCAACTTGCAACTTGACACTCTTGTGGTAGTGCGGATGACTTCAAACCCATATCGAATACCTTTGACCAAGTCAGAACCTAACAAAAGATACTAGAAACTTCCTACCGATATATTTTAAAAACGACTCGACCGACTGGAGATCAAGAAGTGCATGACTCTCGAGCATATTAGACTCAGAGGGGAAATGAACACTATCAGGGATCTTGTCACTTAAGTGAAAGGCAATTCCTTCGTCCTGGCTACAAAACCCAGAGAAAACTTAATGCTAAGCCCATTAGGCGATGTCTACAGTTCGCTCAGCTGCTGACCAGATCATTTCCAGTTTCTGATGGGTTGCATCCAGTATTATTTGGTTATCTAAAGCAATTGTATCAGGCTGAACTACCGACAAGTAGAGTAGACTTGGAAAGTGCTATGGTCTTCGTTCCTTATCCCAAATCAGCGAGGAACCTCATACCCTGACTAAGGTCTGGGTGCCAGTCTCCAATCTGGAGAGTTGTTTGTGGAATCCCCGCTGAACTGTTGAGGTCTAGTGATGAACCCATGATTCTTGGATTGCATGCTCTCCTTGTTGTCATCTGGCACTCTCCTACCATCACCCCTGACTTGCTTAGTCATCTCTCTCTGGAAGAGGAAAGATCACTAGGACTGCAGCAATCACAGAGGCACTACAGTCTTCAGCATACGAGATGTTTCTTTACCATCCTCTAAATACACCTAGACTACTTACTACGGTACTTGCGGCTAGTGCAGTCTAGCAAATCCACAACCGCTTGCGTTTCAAGCCTGCAGAGTTCAGTCAACAAAGTCAACTAACGAACTGGCCTGACAGGAGTCATGCATTGATCCTCTCAATAGTAGCCAGAGATGTACAGAAGAGCAGAGTTACATGATGTCGCCAGCTTTTCTGTGCGGCAGCGAAACCAGGACTCTATCCTGTGTCTTGGAATACCACCTTGAAGATATTTGAAAGCTACGTGCGCAATCTGGGACCGCCATCTCAGGCTATACTGGACGATGTGAGAGTAATCCTGCACAACAGATTGTTTATCTCAGAAACAATCTTTCAATCTTTCTGAAACATTCAAGGGTTGAGGAAGCCTGTGGGACGATCAAGAAAGTTGTACGTTGGGCAAATAGACCAACACCGTCGAAATAGGATGTGCCTGTGTAGCGACCGTGATGTTATGGAGATGATTTATGACCGAAATCCGTCTAAGGAATTGAAATTTATGTATTTTTCCATTATGTGTGACCGAGGATATTGTCAATATATGGAAGTAACACAATGTATCATTCATTGCATGTAAGACTCTTCTGCATAATGTAATCAGGAGATATCTTTGTGAATTAATGTTGGGTATCACTTAGTTTAGATTACCTCATGTAAATTGTACAAAGGTTATAGTCAGCAAATAAGGATTATTATAATAAAAGCAAGATAATTGTAATCTACTGAAGTTACACATTTCGGTATAACAGAAAACGTGCTATCATAAGATGTGAAAAACGAGTACCAGTAGTGGTATGTTTGAAAGCCGATAGTAAACTAATGAAATTTGACATCACGAATTACTTCGCATTGGATAAGATATTTTAGGGTATTGATAACGTCACAAAAATTAAAGAATAGAACCACCGTTCTGTGTAAAAATGGTAACGCAGGTGACGTCACACAGAGTGACCCTTGTGGTCAAGTGAGGAGCGCACAAAGACCTGGTTAACGCCCAGGCAAGGTGACATTAGGTGAGCCGAGGGGAACACGAGCAGGAGGTTCTAGCGATCCTACCTTCGAGGTGAAAGTAGTGCAATCCGAGTTAATAATTCAATTAATATAAAGATAGATAATAATAATATTTGCCGCCAAGAACAAATAAAATAATAAGCTTATACTCATAAATCTTGACTCAGATGTTATCTGCCTCGTTTCTTGCCTCAGGTGCCATTTTCATCGCCATAAGGGTGACGCCCCCTCATGACACGTTTACCAAATTAACCCGCTTTAAGTAAGTGCACTCATTTCTGTCATGCCATTTATGGGAAACCACAAACTATTATAATAAAACATTGATAAGATAGTACTTAAATTACGTATTATAATGTTACTAGCAGTAATTTTAAGTAATAGATATATTGTAGAAGTATTATTTTAATAGTGAAACTTAGATTTAACTTTTTATGTAAAACTAGTAATCTTATAAAGTGATAAATTATTATCATTTTTGAACCATTGACTATGATGAATTTAATGAAAAACTTTCGATGTTGTCTCAAAAATGGTAGTGAGATTGATGATTATACTCTGTTACACGTTCCTAAAGTAAAGTTAATTTTCAGGAGCGGGTTCAACGGTTGAATTTAAGGTCGGAACTTCAGACCGGATGCTCAGGTCATGATTGCTCAAGACTACACATCACGACCGACTCTCGACGAAAGAAGAAGAATGAAGACATAAATCTTCAGAGAGTGTAAGAGTGATTGCTATGAGAGACATGTAAGAAGTTATCTTTGTATGTGTTGAGTTATTATGTGATTTAATATACAGTTTAAGACATGATTAGACTAAGTTCATAATAATTCCTCTTATCAGTAATTAAAACTGCAGGTGTAAACGGATAACCTTAACACGCCACCTTGCAAGTTATTTTCCTGTTGGAGGAGATTATCCTGATTTAAATTACCCAAATAATTAACGCCCATACTTTGGTTGTTGCTTTCTCTCTCTCTGTTATATCCCCTTTTGGGCAAATTGAGTGAGTGGGATATTAAGTGAACCTAGATTCGTGACATGAGAAATACCCAAAGTAAAATTGTGCCGCAACACCTGGTGATGGCTCTCGAGGAACTCTGCAGATGAAAATGAAGGGTGGATGTTGCAGTGCGCTCCTGGTGATAGCCGCTGTGATTGATTGGTATTAATAAATCTTATAAATGTTAAATTTAACAACTGAATAGAATGAAATCAAATTTCTTTGCATTAACAAAACAAACTGAATAGAATGAAATCAAATTTCTTTACATTGAGAAAACATAATGCATTCATTCGTTTATCTACAAATATATATTTAATTTTATGATATGATATCTTATAGTGTCGGAGTATTACAGGTACACAAAATCAATTTATGTATTTAAGAAATGATAGTAGTATTTTTCATCATAACAGAAGTGCAGTAGAAAATAACAAAACAATAATACAGTAATACCATAGTCACCTACGTTTGTCTAATTCATCATTGCTATAAAACAAAGAAACAATTATTATGTTGCATTTAATTGTCACTGACTGGGATGCAATCCAAGGCTTAACATTTAATATCCTCCCTAGAGTGATTATACTTTTAATTTAAAACTGTATCAGTTGTTTCCAATTTTAGACATTATCACACAGAAGAACAGGACTGATTGTTCACTACTGTGAATAAAAAATAGTAACAAAGCCTTATATATCAACTTTTCTAATCAACGGCAGGGCTATCATGGCTTCTGGAGACATATGAAAGAAGTGAATTCAATTAGGCGCGCACCCTCACCTCGCGAGAGCCACATCTAGCGGAGACAGGAGGAACTAATCCGTGTTTTGGTCAGACGAGAGTCGAGAGAGAGAGAAAAAGAAACCACCTCCAATTGAACTTCACCCATGCTCCAGGTGAGGCCTTTTTGTGCCATTTCGACCCTTTTTGCTATTGTTGGAGAACAAGTAGGAGGGAGAATAGCGAGACCTGCGTGAGAAGGTAAGGGAGAAAGAGGAAGAGACGGAGAGAGAGTTAATGATAATTTTGTTATGGCGATGTTTTGCGGGAGAGTGTCCGGCCAGAAGGAATTTTCAAATAAGTTTAAAAATTGATTTCCTCCCTTACCTTTATGCTTGACTCGTTGCTGGTGCTTTCTTGGTTGAGTAGAAGAGTAAGTCAAGTTGTTTTTGGAAATGGTAAAGATATATTGTGAATTATGACGGATTTTTGAAAGATACTTATAAGTGTTGAGATTTTTTCTCCCTTCGTTTTATTGTATTTTAACGAGGAAGATTTGAGATTTATATAAACCGGATTTAGCGTTTTAAACTCTGTTATTGTGAAAGAGTCAATGTAAAGTTTGCAATATATTATTGGTTCTTATTGCCACCTCTTCATGGAAATCTGGAGGTTTTAATATTTAAGTAAAAATTACTGGTCTGTTAGAGACAGATGTTAATGAATTTGTTTTGATTTATTATCATTTACATTTATCTACTCTGTTAATGTGGAATAGTTTTCTCGTATATATGTACATACAAACACACACACACACATATATGTGTTTGTGTGTGTGTGTGTGTATATA
>BOPN01002609.1:75000-80000 GCA_017312705.2 Penaeus japonicus | reverse complement strand
AATATCTGTATGATGAAAGTCTAACAAGAGTATAAGAATGAGGTGTAGATGTGTGAAGTACTATGTAAGTATTGGTTTAACTTGTTGCCGACGGGGGATAGATTTGCTTACCCAGGCTCCAGGATGAGTTTTATTTCTGAGTGAGGCAGCTTCAGCAACATACCTTGATTTTCCCCATTCCCTTTTAGTCACTCATTGTAGAGGTAGAGCCATTTTTGTGTTTTGTTTTTTGTGTGTTTTACTGTTTTAGAGACTTATATCTGTCATATCACAGGCTCTGTCAATTCTGCAGTTGACTAAAATTGTAGTTCAGGGTCTATATCAACTCATTTTTTTCTTTATACTTAATGCTGTTTTAGAGGAGATTAAAAGGCAACTTTATTTTTTTGTATTTGTGTGCAGTCACAAACGAACACGAAACTTATAACCATCCAAAATGAAGATAACATGAAGAGGTAGGGAAGAGGAAGGAAACTTGTGCTTTTGACAGTGAGTGCCACAATAAAAGGCATCCCTACTGGTACAGGGGCACATTGTAGGCATTGGACATGGTATGAGTCACCTTCCTTCTCTCATTCTGCCTGCAGTACTTTAGAGCAAGAGGTCGGCAACTAGCTATGTGCCATCTCTCTATAGAGATAGTGCTTGCTAGAGACTGTAGATGGGTGCCATTTAAGGCTCTCTCTCCTGCTGGTGCTAGAAGAAAGTGGTGCCATCCAGTTTTTGGATGTGAGTTGAAACCCATTTTGCTTAATATTACAGCAGTTATAATAATTATAACTGTAATTGTCAACATTACTCACTTATTGCTTATAGCACAATGAAATAACATAGTGATCCAAAATCCCTGAAAGTCATGACGCCCATCGTCAGGCAAGAGCTCCTGCATCATGTATGACGAAAAAACATGTCACCCTTCGTGAACGGGGTAAATCAAGTGGTCCAGTATGGTTATGCATCATGGTGGAGAGGCACTGCACCCAACCTCCAGTCTAAAGAGGGGCATCCTCTCCAGGCAAACCTCCTTGGATATACCCTTCTGCTGCCCAGCATCTCTAGTGATCTAATCATTTCTTTGTGTCCATAAGCTATATGTTAGAGTGAGCCTTTGGCCTCCTTCACTCAGGGTTTGACCTTTCAGAAATTTCTGTTTGGGAAGGTCATCAGTAGCAAAATGTGTTATGTGTTATATCCACCATCCATGTAAACTTCAGACTTGCTACTTGGATTTGTAGTTTTGACTTAGATGCTGCCAATGAAAGAGGAAGATCACATCCTTGCATCAACACTATAAACACAGGAAGGAATGAAGATGCACCCCTTGCTACGAAAAGAATTCTTATGAGTAATCTTCATTAGAACTTGTGAACCAAAAGTTCTGTTAATTTGGAATGTAGAATTGTCTTAGAGGATAAAGCTAAGTAAATTGAAGAAATGTATATGTAAATAATTAAAAGAGATATGTCAAGGGCAGAATTTGTTTTAAAAACAGGTTAAATAATACCCATTGACAGAATGAGAGAGATGGAACAGTGTTGACTCATTACTGAAATTTAAGTCAAAACTGGAGAATGATGTTTACCATTCTGCGATGGATATTTCTGTGGGGTCGGTTCACTTTCTTACTACAGTTTTCCTCTTGTTATAAGTTGTTTATTCCTTCATTTATAATGGATTATTATACCAAATGCTATTTAGTATATTTATAGACTCATATTTTATACCATAAGTCTGGAAAATAATAGAGAACACACAACTTAAGATGCCCAATGCAAGCTTAATATTTTAAGATGTGGCCTGTTTGGAAGGATTAAGGGAAAGGATCTAACCAATTAGTCACTTATTTGGTGTGAACACAGGTTGTCCTTAATAGTGTTTTGATAACAGTTGATAACTGTTTTGATGTTTTGTCAGACAATGACATGCAAGCTTAATGAATTAGTTGCCTTCACCTGTCTAGGTAATAATGACCAGAATTTCTCCTACTTACAAAACTCTCCCAAACAATAGATGTATTGATGCCAGTGATACCTCACTGATCAGCTCATTTTCCTTGTCTTTGACTTGGCCATCACTGCAGATGTTGGCAAGGTTTTATTAGTGGCACCTCAACATCTGCAACTGACAGCTGTTTACTGTGAGGTTTTGCAGGTACTGCTCTTCACTGCATTGATTCTTTATCCATAAAATGTTCACCACTGGCTATGAGGACTAGACCTAATTTTTAACCTACACAGTATGGCAAAATTGTCCACCATGAAGCTGATTTATGATGAATGTGTGTGAAGAACATCAGGATTCAGGGACTTTTCCCCTATGAATCCTTCATAGAGAATCCCCTTTACTCAGACAGCTTCCCATTATCACTATCTACAAATCATGGATATGATTATCAGTAGGGAGTGTTTTTATTAATTTTATGAGTTAGCACAAATGCTTCAAAAGGATTGTATATATGTGCAAGATGAACTGCAAGGTTTTAGAAATATCAATTTACATAGAGCTGCATAAGCTACTATTCTGTTTGAATAGAGCACCTCATTTTTTTCCCTCTTTCCTTTACAGATTGAGCAGGTGTTGGTTATTGCAGGTGTTCATAGTGAGAGATTTGATCACATTATGGCAAATTTGGCTACACTTTTTAAGGTATGTTTTTAGTTTGTAAGAAAATGTATATTATGTTAAGGTTTAATGATACCATTTTTTGGCAATTAAAATAGGGTTCTATGTATATATAAAAGATGTATATAAACTTTATTATTGAAATATTATTCTTATTATTTTAGAAATCTCTGGAACCTTGGCATTCACTTTTGTTTTTTATATGTATTATTTCAGAATTAAAATAATGAATGGTTTGACATGAGAACTTGCATTATAGAAGTTACAAATGTTTAAGTTATAATCTATCTTTTCCACTTTAAGATAATTGAAACCAATGTTAGATGCAAGAGACTGATCATTGTAATTGAATCGGCACTTTGCTTTGAATTTCAGGTGAACACATTGATTCCCATGCCAGTTATCTTGTTGTGTAAAGGCAGCTTAATATGGCTGCTGAGTCCTGGCAATCACAGAATACTGGTTGAGAAGGATGTGATTCTGAACTCAAAGAGATCATGGTGTGGTCTGATACCCCTTGGTCATCCGGCTGTCGTCACAACCTCTGGTTTGAAATGGAATCTGGGTAAGGTCATGTATTAGTCTTACACTTTGTGAAAAGATGTTACCGTGTTGCCTGAGTTACTGTTGTTTAATGTAGGTACTACCTAAATACTTGTGACTATTTTGTAACTTCAATAAACAGAAAATGAATCTTGTAAGAATAGCTCTAAAGATACATAAAGGACATTGACAACATTATAAATGTTATATATATGCCACATGTCAATATTGTGCAAGCCTGGAATTAAGAGGAATACTTATTATGATGTCAGAAAATCTAAATGTTAACCCATTGTGGACAGGGGATAGATTTGCTTGCCTAGTCTCCATAATGGGTTTTATTGCAGAGTGAGGCAGCTTCATGCAACATACCTTGGCTTTTCCCACTCTCGTGTCATCACTCATTGTAAAGCTAGAGCCATTTTGTGTTTTTAATATTTGTGTGTTTTACTGTATTTAGAAACTTGTGCGAATGAATGTCATGAAGGTCAGGCCAGAGCGTCATGTATGTCATAGACTAATTACAGGAACATTTATATTGAAAATTAAAATACTTCACTACTCCTAAATTATTTGCAAGTTATTGCTAAAATAAATAATTTTTCCCTTTGATGTTCTCATATAAGATGTAATAAAATGTGCCTACTCCATTTAAAAAAAAAAGAATCTGTATCTCAAAAATACTGTCCTGTGTTCAACTGAAAGTGTTTTTTTTTTCTTTTTTTTTTATATAAATCCTTAGTTCTTCTAAAATTAAGTGTTCTATATGTTTATCATTTCACCATACCTAAGATGAATGTTAACCTTGCATCTTTTCTGTCTGACTTTCATGAGTTCATTGTAATTAATATAGCAAATGTGCAGGCAAAAATCAATGTTTGCTTAAGTTTGAAGAAGAAGGGGACACAGTATGTCAAGCACTATCATACTGTAGGTCTTAATGCCACTTCATCCTTATCTAAAATAATAGAAGGGTGTATCCAAGACGTATTTTTATAACAGTAGGAGATTATTTTTTCATTTTGGGTCCAGTGGCCTTCTGTTTGAGCATCTGATTTTGGCAGTATATGATGGATGATTAATGCTTTATTATATCTTCCTCAGAATTACATGCTTTGAGTAATTCTTTTGGAGGTGAGATGTTCATTACAAGTCTTGTGGAATGATTAAATCTCAGTCCATTTTCTCCTTCCAGATAACCAGGAACTTAGTTTTGGCTCGTTGGTAAGCACTTCAAACACCTATGACCTCAAGTGCACCAGTGTTGATATCCACACCTCACACCCCTTGATTTGGACAATGGGTATTGAAACTAACCCAGAGATAATGTCTCCTCCCTTTTCTGAAGAAACCTGTGTTAATGGTGAAAGTGAGCTATGTTCGGATAGGAATCACATTTGCCAAAGTGTGGAAAGTGAAAGCCGGTGATTTTTTTTTTTTTTCTGTCTAGAGCTGTTTTGGTTGAATTTTAGGGATTCTACATTTATTTAATGTAGATAGTATGTAATAACAATAGATGTTTTATTACTGTAACCAAGTGCATTTGCAAACTAGGTATATATTTTTAATGCATTTGTGAATCTCTAAAGCCCACTAGCTAAGTTTGCCCCTGATCACAAATGAAGCAGCAATATAGTATATGCTATTTAGTGCAGGCATTATCTGTAATGGGAATTGGATACAAGTTTACTTTCTTTCACACATAATTATCTCTCTCTCTCTCTCTCTCTCTCTCTCTCTCTCACACACACACACACACACACACACGCACACGCACACGCACAGTCACACTCACACTCACACTCACACAAAATAAAGATAAGTTTTGTGAGAGT
>BOPN01002609.1:55000-62500 GCA_017312705.2 Penaeus japonicus | reverse complement strand
ACTGTATTATTATTATAATAATTATAGTTGTTGCTGTTACTTTTACTATTGTTATCTTTATCACTATGATTATTGTTATCATTATCACTATTATCATCATTATCATTATCATCATTATCATTACTACTATTATCATCACTATGATTACTGTTATCTTTACCATTACTATTTTCATAATTATCATTATTGTTATCATTATCATTATCATCATCGTTAGTGTCCTTTTCATTATCGTTATAATCACCGTTATCATCTTCAATATCAACATCATCATCATTATTGAAAGTTATCCGTTACGAATGTAGATGTATTTTACGCGCGTTTCCCTCCGCCTCCCTTTCCGAGCACCTTAATAAGCCACTAATAAGAGGAACCCGCTCTGAGCATCGCATCATATCTGGCACGATCTTGCAGCTTAATTAAGGCATAATTGAGCCATACGTGGCATCATTAATATCACGGAGAGATTAAACAAATATTCGAGACTGAATTAACCTCAGCAAATGTGATTGTTGTTAGTGTTTTACAAGTTTATCGTTGGTAATTTCAACCATACTTAATTCTAAGTTTTGATGGATGTCTACATGGTATTAGCGTCTTAGATTAGATTTAAAGTTTCCAAAAGGCTTTTAAGCACGCCCCCCCCCCCCCCCCCCCCTTAACCCCCGTTATCCCCGCCCACGCGAGGAAGAGCCGCGAGACACGCCTTCTGGCCGCGAGCAAAGCGCCGACATCCAGATGCGCAGCAAATCTCCGGTCCTCTCCCCCAGAAGCAGCTGGTTCCGCGCCTCGCTGAAGGGGCAATTAGTCGAGACAATATCATAGGCAACCCCGTGAATGCCGACTTACTCAGGTATTCATAGGCAATCATGAGGGTCCTAATAGTCGGCCATTCACAGTCGTGGGAGAGGAGGCAGGTGAAATTAGGAAAAGGCTGCGTGTCACGCGACCGACCAGACCTCAGCCCTCGAAGACCCGGCTGATGGAAGGGGAGATGAGACGCAAAGATTGCTTAATGGAGAACCATATCTGTGCAAATGGAGCCGCGGCGAACAGGGAACTTTATATGGTAATGGGGAAGTCGAAGGATGCCGTAAGGCTGGGTAACCAAGGAACTTCGCTTCAGGAAGCTTGGGGAGAAGCCGGAAGGGTTCGCCTGTTGCTGTGCAAGACGAAGTAGTATGTATATGCTCTCTCTCTCTCTCTATCTATCTCTATCTCTCTGTCACACACATACATGTATATATACATACATACATACACTCACACACACACACACACACACATATGTATATATATATATATATATATATATATATATATATATATATATATAAACTACTACAAAGCTGCATATGCATGACGAGATTGTAAAATATATATATCAAACTGCAAGGAAGAACAAGGAAAACACCATTAGTATAAGAAATGCCTTAGATAAACAAAAACGAGATAAAAGGCGAGAAAGGTCATCTCTTCTATATCCTTTAAAGTACACACAAATAAAAAAAAAAAGTCTCATAAGTAAAAAGAAGCTGTACACCATCCTTGCAGCTAACACCGAACAGGTCGCCATTAGTCATCTCAAAGTGACAGGGAACTTTAAGGTCCCGAGCTACCGTAGGGCTTTATTTTGATAAATTATAGTCACTTCCTGACGGCGCTTTTTTATTTTTTTTTTCCGTATAGTAAAGCCCCTTCGAGTAAGCCAAACATCCCCGTCACTGTAATGAAGTACCTGCACCTCTCCCTTTTTGCCCCGTAGCTAAAATCCCTGATATAAAAAGATGCCCCTTTTCTTCACCCCTCCCCCCCCTTCCCCATCCCCCTTTCCCACCCCTTAAGGCATGATGGATAGTTCAGATATTGTCGCTCCATGAGGGCCTGGGAGAGTCTGCCCATTACATAATAACATTCACTTTTACTTGCGGTTGGGATGTGATACCGGCATGTCCCTAGCATATAAAAGGTACCATAGAGTGGTGTGTGTATTCCAGTATCAATATCACGTCCCATTCAACATTATTTCCCATGTCGGCATCAGCTCTGTTATTGTTGGTATTGTTGACATGCAGTTGTTGTAGTCAATATTTCAATCATTAACGTTACAGAAGAGGGAAAGTTGGCATCGGAAGAATGGTATTATATTTCCCTTCCACATGGATTTCTGTCCTGTATTTGCATAAGCGGCTTAACCTGAGACAAGACACCGAGGAGGAAAAGGTCACAGCTCATGTTGCCGGGAAGTTCCCCGCTGCGCCGTGTGACCTCCGACCTTGTTTAGCCTTGTTTGTGTTGACTTTGGTTTGTCATTCCTGCCTCTGTTAAACTTCGCCAGTTTCCTCTTTTTGCTTCTCACTCTTCCCATTGTCATCTTCCCTTTGTTTGTTTGTTTGAGAGCGAGAGAGAGAGAGAGAGAGAGAGAGAGAGAATAGAGAGAGAGAAAGAGATAGAGAAAATGGAAAGAGAATGGAAAAAAGAGATAAACAAACAGGCAGACAGACACACAAAAGAGAGAGAGTGAGATAGAGAGTGGATGAAATATCAAGATAGATAGAGAGAGAGAGAGAGAGAGAATTTAAAAAAGAGAGAAAGAAAGAGAGAGAGAGGCAGAGAAGGAGTGAGACAGAAGAGAGGAAGAGAGGCAGAAGAGAGAAAGAAAGAGGGTGAGAGAGAAACAGAGAGAGAAGATGGAGAGAGAAAGAAAGAGGGTGAGAGAGAAAGAGAAAGAGAGAGAGATAAACAAACAGGCAGACAGACACATAAAAAGATAGATAGATAGATAGATAAAGAGAGAAAGAGATGGAAAGAAAGAAAGAGAGCGAGAGAGAGAGAGAAAGAGAGAGATACACATACTACTATAAATAAAAATAAGTAAATAAATAGATAAATAAATAAATAAATATACATACATATATATATATATATATATATATATATATATATATATATATATATATGTATATATATATATGCATACACACACACACACACACACACACACACACACATATACACACACGCACACATACACATGCACGAATGCATATCACAAAATCATTCGCACCAACACACACAAATACTCTTCCGACATACCTTTAACAGTAATTGCATAACTGTCATATTACAAATCACTGTTCACTATTTGTAATTAATATGTACAAAAGAAATTATGATTTGTATAATAGATATACGAACTATGGCTAACCAGAATGATTGTCAACAAACTCAAGTACAAACTTAATACTAACGAAATTCAGGTTTCATATTACGAACTAGCAACTGCATATCACACTCAGAAGACTAGGCTGTTTGTAATCACACCAATCTGTACGTGAGGGCAATCTATTTGATCATTTGATTACTTAGAACATGCATTTACCTAATCGTTGGAGGTGTTAGATTATTCCAATATTGAAACGTTCTACATTCCAGGGCATTCCAGTTCTTTTGATTTTAGGATTTATTCAGAATCGGTCTTTTCAGGGTTTCATGATACCTGGTGTATTCATGGCATTCGACTAATCAACAGGTTGGCCTCCTGTTACCGGCTATCAAGTTGATTGACTAATTAACTGCAGTAATATGTAGCGAAGTGGGCTGACTGTGTCCTTTGCGAGCCGTGTACCTGACACCGCCAGGCAGGGAATTGCATTTCGAAACTATTCATTAATCTTATGGGAATTCCATCCGGCAAAATCATTTTCCAGTCTTGGCTGAAATGCTTTTTTGAATGAGGTTTCGTTTTATCCATCTGAAAAAAAGAAAAAAACGATGGCAGCAACCAAAAACTCTTCTCTCTCAAACTTTTAAACCGTTAAGAAAACAAAAACAAATGTGTATGCCTTTGTGTTGCCGTCAAAGGTTAACATGTGCATTCGTTGCCTGATGCCTTTATTATTATTATCCTCGCGTGTTGTGACACAGCCAAGCAACCAAGGAAAGGGACTCCACACGATTGCTATAATTACAGAGTCAGGGCTGGGATGCTCCTGATGTATATACACGCCTATTATGAACGTGCGTGGGAGTAAGATTACAGACTAGCTTTGGTAAACAGGGCACGACGTTGGCATAATGGTACGACTGGCTTTCTGATGATCTCCTAATGCCAAAACATTGTTCTCGGAAATGACTCGCATTAAGCTAGAAGCCCTTCGTGTGTGCGTGCGTGTGAGGGAGTGAAAAATACGAAATTTGTTACTGCGAAATTAGAAACAGAAATTGCAGTACGTCTGGAAATTATGAATACACTTTTCTCTTTACACTTAGATTATAATCTGCGAGAGAACGAACGCAGTGATTTTGTGGGGCTCGTATATCTTATCTCTCTCTCTCTCTGTTTGTCTCTTTCTCTCTTCCTCCTTCCCTTTCCCTCTCAAATACCCCTCTCTCGCTCCATGCACCCACTCTAGTCGCAGGGGAGTCAATCCTTTTCCAATCATTTTTCGTGGTACTTAAGGGTTGTCTCTGAGGTTTGCTGAAACGCGTCTCCCTTTGAAGTCTGTCGCTTGCACTCTTTGAGCTCGCGGAGGGTTCTCACTTCTTTCCCTCCTCCCGTTTATTGGTTTATCATATATGTATATCTCTTCTCTCCAAAGCGCCGTGTCTGCGACGTAGACTGTCACCTCTCACCACCTCTGTCAATTCCTTGCCAACTGTATTACTTAGCTTCTTCTTACTTGCCCTGTTTCTTCCACGAGCTCAAAGTATATTTTTGATGTTATGTTCTCCAACTGAAAATCTCTCCATGTAAACAAAACGAGTCTGGCGACAGAACACAACCTTGCCTTACCCCCCTTTTCACTCCAATACGGATTGTTTTCGATATTCACCGCTGTTGACTGCTTCTACTTTAGGTTCGTAATCAATCGTAAATTCCTCCCATCGATATTCTTGCCTTCCAATATTTCAAATAACTTCCCATGTACTTTGTCGAAAGATTTTTCAAAGTCGATATAATACATTCACACATCTTTCTTTTTTATACTTTCCATTATTTTTTGCACGATGAACACGGCGTTTCTCGTCTCTTTGTTATGTTTGACAGCTATTTCGGTCTTCATGTTGTGTTTTATTCTTCTATGTATTATCTTTAAAATTACTTTAGTTATTTAGCTCATTAAGCTGTTTGTTCGACGAAAGCTACAGTCAATAGCTACAGGCTTCTTTGGATGGTGGATCTGTATATATATGTTATTTATCCTTTTTTTCCCCCATTTTTAGCATCAGCAATGGTAATGTTGGAGATGATAAAGGTAATAATGAAAATAATAATGATAATGATAAAGATGATATTAATAATGATGGTAATGATAATGATAATATTGATTCTAATAATGAAAACAACAATGATGGTGATGATAATGATGATAAAGATAATAATAATAATAACAACAACAACATCAACAACGGCAATAATGATTATAATGATAACGATAACAATGACAATGATGATAACGATAATGATGATAATAATGATAATGATAGTAATAATAATGATGATAATAATAAAGATAATGATAATAATAATGATAATAATAATAATGATAACAAAAATAATAAATGATAATGATAATAACAATAATGATAACACTAATGATGCTAATAAGGCTGATAATGATTGTGATACTACTACTGATAATAATAGTGATAATGATAATAAAATCTATGATAATAATAATAATAATGATAATATCCTTTCCCTCTCTTCCTCCTACCTTCCTTTCTTTCTTTCTTTTCACATGAAAAGTAAAAAAAGTGAGCTTAGAGTGTAAAATACATCCCCTAAATGTCTCATTTCACTTAGTGGCTTGGCTTAAAGGAGACTCTTAGCTTATTATAACAATGGTTTGCCGATAACTATTTGACATAGGAGGCAAAGAAGGTAGTGATTTTATCCTTATCATATCAATACGTGGCTATTCTTCCTCTTATAGGTTTCCAGCAAGGAGACTCCTATTGTGACGATAGTCTGGCGATGACTATGAATCACGTATTTGACATAGGATAATGAGAAATGAAGATTGAGACGTATTCAGCGCTTGTTATATTAATATACATTAATACGTGTAGTTATATGCGAGATATGATAAGTATGTGACAGATGGAATTGCACTTAAGATGAAGTCAGTCATGTGAGTGAGTGGATTGTATAGATTATAAAAAGTGATATCTAGAATAGTGTAAGGATACATATATTATGTTGATGTTTAATAAATATTAACAGTAATAGTGATAGTAAAAATGAGGGCAATATAAGAGACAGGCAATAAAACTAATGGTTATAACACTATCAGCCACTCCTCATATCCCCCTTTTCCCCCTTTCTTTCTCCTCTTCCTCCTTCCTCCTGTCTCGTTTTCTCTCTCTTCCCCTTTTTTCCTTATTTCCCCCTTTCCTCCTCCCTTTTTCCTCCTTCCTCCCTTCTTTCCTCACCCCTTTTCCCCTTCCTCCTCCCACCATCCTCCTTCCTGCCTCCCTCACTCCCTTTCCTTTTCGTTCTCCCACCTTCTCCCCTCCCCCTTTCTTTCTCGTCCTACCATCCTCCTTCCCCCTTTTCCCTCTTTCACCTCTACCCCTTCCCTCTCCCTCTTCCACTTCCCACCTTTCTCCTTTTTCTCTTCCTCCTTCCCCTTCACCCCTTCTCCTCTGCCTCCCCTTCCCTCTTTCCTCCTCCTCCTCCTTCCCTCCTTCCTCCCTTCAACTTTCTACCTCTTTCCCCTTTCCTCCTCCACCCCCTACTCCTCCTCCTCACCCCCCCCCTATTTTTCTTCCCTCTCCCCCTTTTCACCTCTTCTGTTCCCATAGACAACCTTCGCGCGCATAATGGCTGACTTCCTGACTTCGTGCTTAACAAATGGTCAGTTCTTAGGCCTCCACGTTGAGTCTTGGCTTGATGTATGGGCTTAGGGGCTTCGCTCCTCTCGGGGGCTTTTTTTTTTTTTTTTTTTTTTTTTTTTTTTTTTTTTTTTTTTTTTCTTTCTCTTTCTTTTATCTACTTTTTATATATATATGTATATGTATGTATGTATGTATATATATATATATATATATATATATATATATATATATATATATATATATATATATATATGCATATGTATATACATACATACATATATATATATATATATATATATATATATATATATATATATATATATATATATATACACATATTTTTTTTTTTTTTCTCTTTCATTCTCATTTCTTTCTTTGTTTTTCTTTCTTCTCTTTTTTTTTCTCTCTCTCTCTTTTGCTTTCTCTTTCTCTTTCCCGCTTTACTTTTTTCCCCTTTTACTCTCTTTCTTCTCTTCCTCCTTTTCTTTCTCCTTTTTCTTTTATCTTTTTCTTTCTCCTGCTCCTCTTCCTTTATTTCTCTTTCTCTTTCCCTCTTTCTTTTTCTCTTCCTTTTCTTCTCTTTCTCTCTCTTTGCCTTTCTCTCTCCTTCCGTTCTTTCTCTTCCTTTCTCTCGCCTACTTCTCTTTCTCTTGCTTT
>BOPN01002609.1:37500-42500 GCA_017312705.2 Penaeus japonicus | reverse complement strand
ATTGAAGGTCAAGCGATTAAGGCACATCCGCGTGCGTGCGACCGAGCGTGTGTGTGTGTGTGTCTGTGTCTCTCTCTCTTTCTCTCTCTCTCTCTCTCTCTCTCTCTCTCTCTCTCTCTCAATCTCTCTCAATCTCTCTCTCTCTCTCTCTCTTAATCTCTCTCTCTCTCTCTCTCTCTCTCTCTCTCTTTCTATCTGTCTCTCTCTCTCTGTGAATTATTTCCTGATATAAAATTGATACTCAACGATGAGGGCATATGAAAATAATGGAATTTAAAGCTAGTGATTCAACATTAACGGATATAATATAGCCATTGTCATCACTTAAGGACGGGAGACACCATCGCATGTGCGTTCTGTTATGAAGTAATGAGTAATTTCAACGAGGGTGATATACCAAAAGAAATACATGATAATAAATATCGTCACTGTCCCACTCTTAGAGAAAATTATGTCTTTGATCCAGATTTTTTACTCAAAACCGAAGGAGAAAATATTGACCCTTTAAAGAGTATTCCGATTATCCGGTCTTACACGGCAACATCTCGTAGATTGAAATCTTTTAATAATTGGCCTGAATATGTCATTAAAAAACCACAAGATCTTGCCGAAGCTGGATTTCTTAGTCGTAATATAAGTGACCATGTTCGTTGTTTTTACTGTGGCGGTTGTCTTCGTAACTGGAAGAGTGAGGATATACCATGGATTGAACATGCCAAGTGGTTTCCACAATGCCACTATCTTCTTTTAAAGAAAGGTAAACAATTTATTGATAATGTTCAAAGACAAAAAACAATACAATTTCCCGTAGAAGCAGTGAACAATATATCAGATCAAGACATGGGAATATTGATGGAATTGGATATTGTCAAAAATGTAATAGCTATGGGTTATCCCGTATCTGTTATCAAATATACTCTTAAAAATCACATTAAACAAGCTGGCTGGCCCTACTTAAGGGAAGAACCTTTCATTAATGATATAACAAAAGTTCAAGCTACGAATAACGGTGATTCCACGGATGTTTCTGAAACTTCAATTACGTTATTGTCTTCTAGACATACTTCTTCTCCTCCCTTTTCACCAATCTCTTCGGTAAGTAATATTGTAACACCCACATGTCAAGCATTTATACCCGAAGCAAAAGACAATAAATACAGTATCGAGACTCTACCCAAAAAAATTATCGAAGTAATGGAAATAGATGAATCGAGAAAAAATGAATCAAAGGAACTCTCGAATGCTTGTGTCTCTTCATTACAATCTAGAAAAAAAGAAACAAAGACACTTGAACAATAACCTAAAAAGCTCAAACGCAACAAGCGAATAGAAATGAGCCCCTCTTATCCTCGCCGCCCTCACCACCCACGCCCACGTTCATTGACCGGAAACAGTCACCACCTTTATTCCTTCTACCTCGGAGGCGCCATAAATCTGAGGAAGGGGCGACGGTGAGTGGTTCACAGTGAGTGGTTCACGGTTTCACGGTGAGTGGTTCACGGGTGAAGAAGAAGGGAGTCAATTGTTTGGTAATCAAGTGATCAACTAGAGTTAGATTACCTCCCCCCTTACCCCTAACCCCCTCTCCCTCCTTCTTCATCTTCATCTTCATCTTTCTCTTTCTTTCTCCCTCTCTCCTCCTACTTTTCTTCTTCCTGCTTTTCCTCCTCTTTCTCCTTCTCTACTCTACTCTCTTTCTCTCTCTCTCGCTCTCTCTATTGTTTTCTCTTTCTTTTTTCCACTGTCCTTCTCTTATTTCTTTCCCTGTTTTTCTCTTGCTCTCCCCCCTCTCTCTCCCCACCTCTCTCTTTCTTTACCTCTTTATATCTTTCTCTTTCTTAATATAAGTTTCATTTTTGATTATTTTATCCTATTCTCTATCTATATTCCTACCCCTTCCCCCATCTCTCTCTTTCTCTCTCTTAATCTATTTTTTTCACTTTTACTTTTTCTATTATTTCCTGTTCCCTTCCTCTTACATTCTCCTCCTATTTTCTCCCCTATTACCCTGAAGTACCACGAACACACGACCCATAAATGAAGCGAAAAAAGAAATATATATATCTTTTTAAAAAATAGATACATATACAAGGCAGTGTCGCTCCTTCCCCTTCCCTCCCTCACCTCTCCTTTGGATAATTACATTTCTACCATATGTAACCTGGAATTAGTTGCGGTCTTTTCTCTTCTTTGTGACCCGGAATTATGGCGCAGAGGAGTCTCCTTTTCTTGTTTATATCTCGTTGGGAACTTTTATTTTTGTTCCTACCGGGAGTTACTGTTGGTGATTAACTTCATGATAGAATTACTTGCTATCATTATGTTTGTTATTAATGATATTATTACTAATGATGATGATAAGGGCAATGATGTTATCGGTGCTGCTGTTATTATCATTGCTATCATTATCTTTATGTTATTAGGATTATCATTGTTATCATTATCACAATCATTATTAAAATCGTTGTTATTTCTATTACTGGTATTATTATTATGATTGATATTATCATTATTGTGCTTATTGTGATTTTATTATCATTATTATGGTTATCATCAATGTTATGTTGATGCTGCTGATGATGATGATTATTATTATTATCATTATTATTATTATTATTATTATTATTATTATTATTATTATTATTATCATTATTATTATTATTATTATTATTATTATTATTATTATTATTATTATTATTATTATTATTATTATTATTATTATTATTATTATTATTATTATTATCATTATCATTATCATTATTATTAATATTATCATTATCATTATCATTATTATCATAAAAAATATTATTATCATTATTATTATTGTTATTATTAGTAGTAGTATGAATGACATTATCATCATTATCATTATTATCTGAATCGTTATTATTGTTATTTTTGTTATTGCTGTCATCATCATCATTATCATTACCATTATCATTATCCTCATTAACATTATTTCTGTTGCTGATGTTGTTGCAATTATATTATTACTACTGTTTTTATGATGATAATTGTGATCAATATCTTATTTTACTTTCCATCATTGTTATTATCATTATCATTATACCGTTATTATCATTTATACCATTGTTAATATTAATACTTTTTATCATTATTATCATCATAATAATCATAACCCTCATCATTCATTTAAATCACATTATCAGTATCATTACACTTTAAAAAAATCATTTCCCTTACATTTCTCAAAATATAATGACCCTGACGAAAAACTGATCATTCTACCCTTATCCTTCCAAATATGGCTACGACACTTTACCTCCAATCACTGATCACTAATCATAATCATTTCAGTCAATTATCCCTCTCTCCCTTTCTTCCTCATCGTCGCAGTTACCCTCATCATATTCTGCCTTTTTCTTTCTTTTCTAGGTTGAACATTTTCTCCTGTAGTATTCATTTGTTGTTGTTGTTGTTGAGTTTTCTTTTTTCGTTTTTTTTTTTTTCTTGGATATGTGGACTATTGTTTGTATTCATCCTTTGTTATTGATGTAATTGTTATTACTATTTTTATTGTTATTTTCATTGTTATTATTATTTTTTTATTATTGTTGTTCCTGTTATTTTCATTGTTATAATCATTATTGCTGTTCTTCTTATTGATATTATCATTATCATTATTATTATCATTATTATTGTTCCGATAATAACAGTAATATAGATAATCAGGATAATAATGATAATGATTATAATGATATTAATATTGATAATCATAATAATAATGATAATACTAGTAATGATAATAATGAGGATGATAATAATGACAATAATGATAGTGATAATGATAATAGTAATATTGATCAGGGTAATTATCGTTGTTATCATATTCATCACCATCATAATTATCATCGTTACCATTATTGCAATTGTTAACATTATCATAATTTTCATAAATACTAATATTATAAATATTATCATTATTACTACATATTTCTCCCTTGCCTTGTCTTCTCTTCTCCAAGTTTCACTCTTCTCTAGTTCTACATTCTCATCCTACTCAGACACAGCTCTCGCCTTCCTCCTTCTTTCTTTCCTATCTCCCATCCCTCCTCTTCCACTTCCCTCCTCCTCTTTATAATACTATCCTCCTCCTCACTCCCCCCCCCAAAAAAAAAAAGAAAAGAAAAAAAAAAAGAAATCCAAACTTTTCATGTAGCACTATAAGCAAAAAAACATCTTTCCCCTTTTTTTTGTAACCGTCTTGACTTATTTCTTTATTTTTATTTTTGTTTTATTTCTTTTATTATTATTATTTTTTTTTTCATAAAGAACTTCCAGAAAGTTGAGAGTCATATTCAAGCCTTGCTCGCAAATATTTGTCGTGGTTTTCTCGGGCGCGCGTGAAAAGTGCCATCGGTCACTCGGGAAACGCATTACGGGCTGCGACTGCGGATAATGGAGCGCCGGGCCAGGGCACTCGCGTCAAAGTTATATGTTCTGAAGTGTGTGATAATGCGGTTAAAGGCTTGGTTGCGATGCTGCGCTGTCATATAAGCCTAGTGGACAAACAAAAGGGGTGGATGTCTTTATGATCATACTAAAAAAATACAGGTTTGCACGTTACATAGACAGGCTTATGCATTGCGGCTTCGTGTAAATACTCGTGTATATATATTACACACGCAAACACACACACACACACACACACACACACACACACACACACACACACAAACAAACACTTACACACACAAACAAACAAACACACAAACAAACAAACAAACACTTACACACTCAAATCAACACACACACACAACATGAAAACAAAGAAACCCACACACTGAAACAAACAAAGACTCACACACAAACAAAGACACACACACAAACAAACGCACACACGCACATACACGCACGCACGCACACACGCACTCGCACATCCCTCACGAACAGAGACAATGTAATTACGAAAAGAAGGCGCACAAAATGTTGTCTTTTGTGACACACGCCTCTGTGACCCAGCACAAGTGTCTGACCCT
>BOPN01002609.1:17500-20000 GCA_017312705.2 Penaeus japonicus | reverse complement strand
TCTCTTTTGAAAATATCATAATTCTAAGATCATAATTCTTTTTTGGTTAGTTCACTTCCAGCCAGGATTAAGCAAAAGGTCTCTGACATACGGTGATGAAAATGCACTAATTGGCTGCCCATTACCTAGAAACCAATCGATCACATTCCCGACCAATAAGTTGATAAAAAAAAAAAAATCACTATAGCGAGGCCGAGATTACTGAGTGTTGGTGGATGCTTGCGCTCGTACTTGAAATATATTTTCACTTGTCCCCCCTCCTCCTATTTCATTTGTCACTCGTCCTTTTTGTTGGTATCATTGATCAGATCTTGGAAGGGAATTGGATCCATTACCAGTGTGATTCATCTGCGAAAATGGGATGTTCTGAAATTTATTTTCTTTTTGAACATTTGTAGTAGACTTATGTATTTTGCATTCATCCTAAATGCCATATCATACTACACATCATATACTGATAACTGTCCTTAGATGTATTTTCACTCTTTTTATTTTTACTTTAGTATATTGATGTCTATTGATGGATGCTTATAATGCAACAGTTACAAAAAATAACATGACCAGAGATCCTAAACAAAGCACCGTCTTGCTCTTCAAAAGTCATCCCTGAGGAGGGGCACATGCAATCACAGACGACATTCAGCCTTACAAACCTGCAGCTTAGTCATGCAACCGACCCTCTCAGCTGCACGTAAGAAATTCCTGCTGACACCAGACCATTGCTTTTGAGGCCGCCTGCTCGCTCGAAAGGAAAGCTTAGTCCATGGCATGATGAATAACTTAATAACGACCTCCTTTTGGCGACAGGCATCTTGCATGACGAAGGCCTCATGCACTCGCTCGTCTGGTCGCTGCTAAGAGTTGAGTGATCAAGCACTCTAGTCTCTCTCTCTCTCTCTCTCTCTCTCTCTCTCTCTCTCTTTCATCCTCTTCTTCTCACTAACTTCTCGTTTTACTTTTTATTCTTTCTCTTTCATGTTCACTTTTTTTTCTTTTTTTCTCTCTCTCAACCCACATCCTTCCCTTCCTCCCTTCCTCTCTCTCTCTTTCTCTCTCTCTCTCTCTCTCTCTCTCTGTGTTTATGTGTGTGTGCGTGTGTGTCTCTTTCCCCTCCTCTTTCTCTCTTTCTTTTATTTTTATTCTCTTCTCATTGGCCTCGATTCCCTTGCCAGGGGACTCCACTGCCTCAAGAATTTCAAAGCAAAAAATCTAAGGCAAACAACCAAACGCTACGTATATACCTCCGGACATATATGTATATATGTATATATATATATATATATATACATATATATATATATATATATATATATATATATATATGTATATATATATATGTATATATATATATATATATATATATATATATATATATATATATATATATATATATATATATATATATATATATGTTTATATATATGTATATATGTATATAATGACCTACCCAATTTTTTTTTTTTTTAAAGGCGAAGAATATAAGAGAGAAAAATATGAGCGAAATAAACGAAGAGTTCTATACACTTCAGCTTTTGTATCAACGCTAAGGTCATCATTTCAGAAAACGACATTTGCTGAGGAGTCTTCTCTTCCTGACTGTTCCTCAACCTTCCTCTTTTATTTCTTTTCTTGTTCTCCCTCCTTTCCTCTCTGCTTTTGCTACCTGTTCTTTTATTTTTTTTGTTTTAATGTTTTTGTCTACACTCTCGTTCCGTCTCCTCTCCCTTTTATCAATATTCCTCTTTCAGCTTCCCTATTTAATCCCCTTAACCCTTTCCCTTTCTCTTCTCTTCCTCCCATCATCAGTTTTCCCTTTTCCTTATCCTACCCTTCACCTTTCCCCTCTTCCTTCCTCTCCCCTTCATCATCCTTTAATAATCCTCTTCCTTTTTTCTTCTCTGCTTAAGCCTTTCTCTCTTTATCTTTACCTTCTTCCTACTCCTTCTTCTCTCTCCCCTTCCCTCTCGTTTATAGATTTCCCTCTTCCTTATTCCCCTTCTCCTCTTTTCGTCTTTCCCTCTTCCTCTTTCGCCCCTCTTCTCTTTCCGTTTTTCTTTAACCATCCATTCTTTATTCTTCTGTTCCCCTTTTCTTCCTTCCCTTCTCCCCTTCCACTTTCCCGACCCCACACCATTCTCCTTCCCTCCTCTCCTCCTCTTTTCCCTCTCCCTCCTCCCCTTTCCTTTAACAATCTTCCTCTCTCTCGTTTTCCCCTCTCTTCTCCTCTTCTCCTTCCTTCCCTTCCCTACCCCCCCCCCCTCCTTGTCCCCTCAGTTGTGTAAAGACTTTCTCCTTGTTATTTCCAGAATCTTGTTTCCCCTTCTGCAGATGGCACTCGTCTCCCGCCCCCCCCCCCCCCCCTTCCCCTGGCTTTTTATCCTTCCCCTTTGATCTGCCTGATCTCATTATCAATCTTGCGGCGAGACGTGTGTATGTGCGTGTGTGTGTGTCTATTTGTGTGTGTGTGTGTGTGTGTGTGTGTGTGTGTGTGTGTGTGTGT
>BOPN01002609.1:0-5000 GCA_017312705.2 Penaeus japonicus | reverse complement strand
AAGAAGGAGACTAGTCATATCTATTTCCTATTCTATAAATAATGCCAAACGGCTACTTTCAGACTGGGAGATGTGATTGTGGAATTTCCAATTTCGTGTGTAGTCGAGAATTACTCCTAAGAAGGGAGGTATTGTATTATCAATACAAGAGAAGAATTGTTCAACTGTAAAGGTTGTCGCTCACTCTCCTTTGTTCTTCTTGATAATAACATTACATACATCGTATTTGGATTAACAGTTAGTAGCTTTCAAACCATGAGTGACTGTTAGGCCTTCAGCTTATGGCAGCGCAGTTAAATCCAGGAATACTGCCAATGTATCTTTTATTTTGTCAAAACTGTGTAAGGTATCTCTGCAGAATTTAACTGGGATTATTTCGGTATTCCTGTTAGCTCTAAAGCCACACTGAGCTTCGGTTATGATGCTGTTTATTTCTATGTGAGTGATGAGTCTCTAACAAAATTAATTTTCCAACATTTTGCTGATCGCAGCGAGCACTGAAATGGGTCTGTGATTTATGATACTTTTCTGGTCATTATTTTTGTAAATGGGTGTTATATTGTATTGTTATTTTGTGCAATTTTGTATAATCTTGGATGTGTACACTCATTGAGATGAGGAGGAGGAAATGGCTCAAAGCTCAGACAGACACACACACACACACACACACACACACACACACACACACACACTCACACACACACACGCGCGGGCACAAACACGCACACACGCACACACACACACACACACACACACAAACGTACAGACACACTCATACACAGGCAAACACACACACACGCAAACCCCAAAAGGACAATAAGTGGCGCACAGACTTCGTCACAGCGGAGGACAAAGCTCTTTTGGTTCACGAGAAGATCCTTTGTTTACATAGTGACGTCACAGACATCTGCGTCGGACATCAGAGAAGTTTGTAATGAATGGCTTTTCTTCTCCACCTTTTTCTCCCTCTTCTTTTTTTATCTTTTTATCTTCTCTTTCTCAATTTTCTTTTCTTCTCTTCCTCTTTTACCTTACGTACTTTCATCTTATTATTTATCATTAACAGGCGTCTCTTCCCTTCTATCTTGTTTTTTTCCTGTATTCTTTTTTTATCTCTCTCCCTCTCTTTTTCTCTTTGTGTGTCTTTCTCTCTCTCTCTCTCTCTCTCTCTCTCTCTCTCTCTCTCTCTCTCTCTCTCTCTCTCTTTTCTTCCTCTCCTCCCTCTCTCTTTCTATTCTTCCCCCCTCTATATCTCTCATCTCCTCCTCTTTCTCTCCTCCCTCACCCCCTTTCTATCTCCTAACCCCCCTCTCCTCTTCTCTCTCTCCTCTCCTCTCTCCCTCTCTCTCTCTCTCTCTTTTCTTCCTCTCCTCCCTCTCTCTTTCTATTCTTCCCCCCTCTATATCTCTCATCTCCTCCCCTTTCTCTCCTCCCTCACCCCCTTTCTATCTCCTAACCCCCCTCTCCTCTTCTCTCTCTCCTCTCCTCTCTCCCTCTCTCTCTCTCTCTCTTTTCTTCCTCTCCTCCCTCTCTCTTTCTATTCTTCCCCCTCTATATCTCATCTCCTCCCCTTTCTCTCTCACTCACCCCTTTCTATCTCCTAACCCCCCTCTCCTCTTCTCTCTCTCCTCTCCTCTCTCCCTCTCTCTCTCTCTCTCTTTTCTTCCTCTCCTCCCTCTCTCTTTCTATTCTTCCCCCCTCTATATCTCTCATCTCCTCCCCTTTCTCTCCTCCCTCACCTCCTTTCTATCTCCTGACCCCCCTCTCCTCTTCTCTCTGTCTCTCTCTCTCTCTCTCTCTCTTTTCTTCCTCTCCTCCCTCTCTCTTTCTATTCTTCCCCCCTCTATATCTCTCATCTCCTCCCCTTTCTCTCCTCCCTCACCTCCTTTCTATCTCCTAACCCCCTCTCCTCTTCTCTCTCTCCCTCTCTCTCTCCCTCTCTCTCTCTTCTTCCTCTCCTCCCTCTCTCTTTCTATTCTTCCCCCCTCTATATCTCTCATCTCCTCCCCTTTCTCTCCTCCCTCACCCCCTTTCTATCTCCTAACCCCCCTCTCCTCTTCTCTCTCTCCTCTTCTCTCTCCCTCTCTCTCCCTCTCTCTCACTATTCCGCCTTCACATAAAAGATGCAAAGATGTTTGAATGTTTGGATTACGCTGACATTAAAAAAAGAAAGAAAAGAAAATGTTTTGGTATGAATGCCTTGATTGCATTGCAGTGTTTATTTCCTTTGATTCTTCTCTTCAGTTGCGAGTCCCGGATGTGAGTGATTGCAGGTGTATTTGACTTTATGTCAGCAGATTAATTGGGAGAAAAAAAGATACATGCAACGAATGTTTTTTTTTCTTTCTTTTTTTTCTTCTTTGTGAATAGTTCTTCGTCTTGGGATTGCTTTCATTTCGACTTTCCTTCAGATTTCCTGGATTTTGTCATCTTTGGAAACGGCACTTTTTTTCTTTTTTTAAAGACTTTCTTCGTTCGTGTTCAGATTTTCTTCCTTTGGAATGACATCCCCCTTTCAAATCACTTTGTCTCTTCAAGTAATATATGTATATATATATATATATATATATATATATATATATATATATATATATATATATATATATATGCACACACACACACACACACACACACACACACACACACGCAAACATACACACACACACACACACACACACACACAAACACACACACACACACACACACACACACACACACACACACACACACACACACACACACACACACACACACACACACATATATATATATATATATATATATATATATATATATATATATATATATACATATACATTCTCACACATATGTATATATACATGTATTTCCTTTAAGATTTTTCTTCTTTTATTTTACGTCCCATAGCCAAATGTGCGTTACTTCACCTAAATTAACTTTATTCCCTTCAGAGCATTCTCTCTTATTAAAACTATTCTGTCCCTTCCAACAGCTTTAATTTCTACAAAACATCTTCTTTCCTAGATTATCTCCTCGCAATTTTTTCACTTCTTACAGACCTTTTTTTCATCTGTCTTCAATCGAATTTTTCTCCTCGTGGAAAAAAACAAAAAACAAAACAATTATTCCCGTAATGACTTATTTTCTTCAAGACGACATGAGTCCTTTTTTCCCAGACGACCCCCCCAACCCCCCTCCCCCTTCCCCCTCCCCCTGAAAACGACATATTTCTTCCCCTCTCTGCAACTTTCCTTCCACGTAGAATCAAGACACATTCAAGGGGAAACAAAGAAAAGGTAATTAGAAATAGAGAAATGAGGAAAAATAGGAGAACATGCAATTAATTAGGACATGGCGCAGAAAGAGAAAGAAATAAGAACTGAAGAAAGTTAATCAACACAGAAGTTAAGAGAAGAATAAAAGAGAATTACATACGTCTGTGTTTCTTTGTGTTGTATAATTATCAATCTATCTATTTACTTCCCCATCTATTTGTCTGTCTGTTCGGTTAAGCTTTGATTCTTTGTTCATTTTTTACGACTTTATATCTATCAATCAATTTGTTTATCTATCTGTCCGTCTATCTGTCTATCTTCCCACTCATGAATTACTTTTATGTTTCTTTACAAGTTCGTGTATATATAAATCAATATGCTTGTCTGGCCATTTATACATTAAAGATATTATCAATAATATGATTAAGTCTACATCGTACTTATGCGTGCGTGTATATTGTCTGCACGTGGGTGACTGCGTGTGTGTGCTTTCATGTGCGTGAGTATGTGTGGCTCAGCGGCCAGACAGAATGGCGATCTCGCTCTGGACTTTAGCATGCGAGACAAATGTGCAATGCTTGCAATTCGAGTGCATTATCCACTATACACTTATATTGAATTTGATATATAGTGGCGGATTTATATATATATATATATATATATATATATATATATATTCTCACACATATGTATATATCCATGTATTTCCTTTAAGATTTTTCTTCTTTTATTTTACGTCCCATAGCCAAATGTGCGTTACTTCACCTAAATTAACTTTATTCCCTTCAGAGCATTCTCTCTTATTAAAACTATTCTGTTCCTTCCAACAGCTTTAATTTCTACAAAACATCTTCTTTCCTAGATTATCTCCTCGCAATTTTTTCACTTCTTATAGACCTTTTTTTCATCTGTCTTCAATCGAATTTTTCTCCTCGTGGAAAAAACAAAACAAAACAATTATTCCCATAATGACTTATTTTCTTCAAGACGACATGAGTCCTTTATCCCAGACGACCCCCCCAACCCCCCTCCCCCCTTCCCCCTCCCCCTGAAAACGACATATTTCTTCCCCTCTCTGCAACTTTCCTTCCACGTAGAATCAAGACACATTCAAGGGGAAACAAAGAAAAGGTAATTAGAAATAGAGAAATGAGGAAGAATAGGAGAACATGCAATTAATTAAGACATGGCGCAGAAAGAGAAAGAAATAAGAACTGAAGAAAGTTAATCAAAGGAGACACAGAAGTTAAGCGAAGAATAAAAGAGAATTACATACGTCTGTGTTTCTTTGTGTTGTGTAATTATCAATCTATCTATTTACTTCCCCATCTATTTGTCTGTCTGTTCGTTTAAGCTTTGATTCTTTGTTCAATTTTTACGACTGTATATCTATCAATCAATTTGTTTATCTATCTGTCCGTCTATCTGTCTATCTTCCCACTCATGAATTACTTTTATGTTTCTTTACAAGTTCGTGTATATATCAATCGATATGCTTGTCTGGCCATTTATACATTAAAGATATTATCAATAATATGATTAAGTCTACATCGTACTTATGCGTGCGTGTATATCGTCTGCACGTGGGTGACTGCGTGTGTGTGCTTTCATGTGCGTGAGTATGTGTGGCTCAGCGGCCAGACAGAATGGCGATCTCGTTCTGGACTTTAGCATGCGAGACAAATGTGCAATACTTGCAATTCGAGTGCATTATCCACTATACACTTATATTGAATTTGATATATA
>BOPN01002608.1:185214-190214 GCA_017312705.2 Penaeus japonicus | reverse complement strand
TAGGAAATCTTAAGCGTTTATGATACTTTAATAGCAATATAAGTGACAGGACATTTAGATCAAAAGAAAATGTACAAAAATATTTATCCCTTTATCATCACTATCACTCTGATCTTTGAAGAAGGGAATGTAAACTACGATCCACTCTTACGCATCTGTTTATATAATTAAAACATCAAAACAACTCATCACCGTTACATTCAAAGTCACACAAATAATTCTCTCTTATTTTCAGAAAAAAAAACAGATATACAAAATTAAGGAATAGATAAATACACAAATTTCACATATTAAAAAAAAGAAAAAAGAAAAATACTAATTCACAAAAAAAGAAAGAAAGAAAACAAAAAACAAACTCAATATCATAAAAAAAGACGAATACTGCGCGGGAAAAAAAGAAAAAAACATTCACTCGTGTTAGAATCGAGTAACTCGCGTAAAACTCTCCAACGGGGATTGGCTGTTGGTTCATGGTAATGAGACCCCGATAAAAACATGATAAACACGAGGTGCTAAGGGCAAGCGTAGGGTCGTTGGCCATGTATCAGGCCAATATGAGACCCATAATCATAATTTATATCTCTGTTAATTATGGGGTAGCCGAGCGGAAAAACAGAGAGAGAGAGAAAGAGGGCGTGAAGAGAAGGCGAAAGGTTAATAGGGTTTATACAGCGTTTGCTTGTACTAGAAATGAATTAAAAAAAAAATAGTTTTACGGCTGTAGAAATTTCAACATTGAATGAAACAGAATATTGAATGAATGAAGAAGTAAGTTAATTGAGCAATCAATGATCGTATGAATGTAAGTAATAGTTCTTGTAATATTAGTAATATAATGATGTGAAAGATAATGTTGATCATGATATAAGAGTAAGATTCCAAAGAATACCATATTTGTTTTGTATTAAGTTCCAATCTCTCATTGTTATTGATTTGAATGTGTGCAAGAATTCGAACAACATTTTGTGCCTGTTTATCGAATACCCTTTTTTTCTCTCTCTTCCCCCCCCCCCTCCCCCCATTTCCCCCATTCAATTTATATCTTCCTTTGTGTGAGTGTACTCTCTAGCTATTTCTGAAATGTGTTCTCATGTTCTATTTCGGTCGAACATGTGCACATAACTCACACAGGAGAGCAAGATACGGAGGGTTTTATATCAAATTTCACCTGGCTATTTTTTATGTGTCCATATCAAGATTGTTATGCATACACATGCTTTAGCTTTGTTGGTGAATATACGTATTTTTCTCCTCCCCCCCCCCCCAATACACACACCAATTTCGTATGTACGTACTAAATATTCCTTCATATTTTCTCTTTATCATCTCGCTCTCCGTCTGTTTTTTTTTTTCTTTCTTTCTTTTTCTTTTATCGTTTTTTACTTCGTCTTCTTGCTCTTCTTCATCATCATCTCATTTTTCTTCCTCTTCTTCTTCCTCTTCATCATCCTCTTCTTCTTCCTCTTCATCATCCTCTTCTTCTTCCTCTTCATCATCCTCTTCTTCTTCCTCTTCATCATCCTCTTCTTCTTCCTCTTCATCCTCCTCTTCTTCTTCCTCTTCATCATCCTCTTCTTCTTCCTCTTCATCATCCTCTTCTTCTTCCTCTTCATCATCCTCTTCGTCTCTCGCCTTTATTGCCCCCAAAGGAGAGTCTCCGATGAATGTACCTAAGAAGCTTCCTACCGGATGCCCTTCCTGTCGCCAACCCTCCCGATTTCTCCAGACAAGGAACTTTATTGAAATACTTATTCATAGACACGTTTCTTGCAACTCAAACTCAATTAGGTTGAATGTCCTGGTTTGTTGTTGTTGCTTTTGTTGTTGTTTATTTCTTTGTGGAAAGTCTCTTGCTAATTCTATTATTGGATGATTAGTTTTATTTCATCTTATTGTTTGTAATATTTTATTGTACATAACTAGTATCAGGTTTGTTATAAGAGAGAGAGAAAAGAGAGCGAGAAAATAAGAGAGAGAGAAGAAATGAGAGAGAGAGAGAAAATGAGAGAGAGAGAAAAAATGAGAGAGAGATAGAAAATGAGAGATACAAAGACAATGAAAGAGATAGACAGGCAGACAGACAGACAGACAAACATACAAACAGACAAATAAAAATAAAAAAACAATGAAAAAAACAAGAAGCAACACACACCAAGTTGCATTACGAGCAACACCTCTTATTGCAACCATTAATACGAGCTACTGTTTTGCATAAAATAAACATTCTAATGAAAATACGAGTTTGGTCATAATGACAGCCCGCCTCTTTGACGCCAGCATCATTAGTCGCTGTGATGAATGGCCGACATCACTAATCATCACATATTAAGCAAATTAGGGTCTGCTTGATTGTTCTTGTCCTATTAGTATCTTTTTAGTTTCTATTCTTTTCTCTATTTTATCTATTTTCTATTTATTTTTGTTATTATTATTGTTTATTCATTATCATCATTTTAGATTATTTATTTATTTATTCATTATTATTGTTATTAATATTATCATTATTATTATTATTATTATTATTATTATTATTATTATTATTATTATCATTATTATTTCTATTATTGTTATTATTGTTATCATTATTATTATTATCATTATAATAATAATAATTATTATTACCATCATTATTATTATTGTCATTATCATTGTCATTATCATCATTATTATTATGATCAATATTATTGTTATTATTATTATTATCATTATTATTTATCTATTAATTAATGAATTAATTATTATTATTATGAATTATCTATTTATCTATTTATTTATCTTTTTTTTCTTCTTTTTTTTTCTTTATTTTTTGAGGGGGGAGGGGTATAATCGATATGAGTACATGCAGGAATATCTATCTGTCCACTTGATTATCTATTTCAGTTTATCTCTTTTTGTATGTGTTTGTCTGTTTGTTTGTCTGTCTGCATATTCATGTATAAAACAAAACACACTGTTTTTTTTCTGTCTCTCTATCTATTTATTTATCTCTCCTCTCTCTCTCTCTCTCTCCCCTCTCTCTTTCTATTTCCTTTCTCTCCTCTTTCTCTCTCTATTCCTCCCTCCCTCCCTCTCTCTCTCTCTCTCTCTCTCTCTCTCTCTCTTTCTATTTCCTCTCTCTCCTCTTTCTCTCTCTCTTCCTCCCTCCCTCCCTCTCTCTCTCTCTCTCTCTCTCTCTCTCTCTCTCTCTCTCTCTCTCGCTCTCTCGCTCTCTCTCTCTCTCTCTCTCTCTCTCTCTCTCTCTCTCTCTCTCTCTGTCTCTCTCTCTCTCTCTCTCTCTCTCTCTCTCTCTCTCTCTCTCTCTCTCTCTCTCTCTCTCTCTCTCTCTCTCTCTCTCTCTCTCTCTCTCTCTCTCTCTCTCTCTCTCTCTCTCTCTCTCTCTCTCTCCTCTCCTCTCCCGCTCTCTCTCTCTCTCTCTCTCTCTCTCTCTCTCTCTCTCTCTCTCTCTCTCTCTCTCTCTCTCTATCTATCTATCTATCAATCTATCTATCTATCTATCTATCTCCGCCCCTCTCTCTATCTCCTCTCTCTCCTCTTTCTCTCTCTCCCCTCTCTCTCGTCCCTCTCTTTTAATCTATCCATCGTTATTCCTTTGACCTCTGAGAAAAATAGAGAAAATCTTACAAATAATGATATATATACTTAAACACCGTCCCTTTCGGATCTCAGTAAAATACGCAGCTATTAATAGTTATGAATTATATCATATTAATTAAAATAAACAAGGATATCGGAATTTAGTTGTTCCATTAATCCCTACGACATCAAATCATCGTAACAGTACATATAACAGTTATACTGATTGTAATGATAATGATTACAATAATGGTAGTGAAAACAATATTGATAATGTTGATGGTAATGATTCTAGTAATGATAATGTCAACAATGGTAATGATAATAGAAATATCAATAATAACAATAATACTAATGATGATAATAATGATACTTATAATGATAATGATAATAACAAGTGTAATGATAATGATATTGATAAATATCAATAATGATAACAACTGTGATGTTGATAATATTAACTACTGTAGTAATAATATTGACGATTTTAATGATAATAATGGTGATAATAACAATGATATTCATAATGATAGAAAATATAAGAATAACAGAGATAATAGTAATAATGATAATGACAATAACATAATAAAAAATGTGATAATAACATAACAGTAAGTATGATAAGAAATATGACGATGATGATTATAATACGAATGCTAATATGAATGATAGTAAAGAAATATTGATAATAAAGATAAAGATAATAATATAACAGCAACGTTAATAATGGCGCTGATAGTGATAATAAGGATAACAATAACAGTTATAATGATACTGATAATGATAACCAAGTCAATAACTATAATGATGATAATAGTAATAGCAATGACGATGATAATAATCATCAGAATAATAATATCAATGACAATAATGATAATGATAATATTAATAACGATAATGATAATGATGATAATAATTACATCAATGGCAACAATAATGACAGTAATGATAATGATAATAATGATAATAATGATGATGATAAAGATATTGCTAATGTTACAATAACAATAGTAATAATGATGAAAATAATGAGAGTAATAATGATAATGATACGGATAATAACAATATTGATAATAAAGATGATCATTAGAAAAACAGATAGAAATAAAAACGATGAAAACTATTAATAACAATAACGACAATGATAACTAAAACAAAACATTACCATCTATAACATAGATGATAATAACAATCCTTGCCATATTGACAAAACATTAATAAAACTCGTAATAACAACAAAGCTAATAAACGAAATAGCAACAATGATAACAAAATATCCATAAAAAAGGAAAACACAAACACAGGAAAAAAAAATCAAACACCAAACAAGCACAAACACAGGACCGAAGCAGGAAGAGAGCAGTGATCTCGCTTTACTGCTTGCGTGGGTGTATGTTTGTACACACGTCATAAATTTTCATGGACAT
>BOPN01002608.1:170214-175214 GCA_017312705.2 Penaeus japonicus | reverse complement strand
CAATATCCTCCCTTCCTTCCCCTTCCCCTTTTCCTTCTCCTTCTCCTTCGTCCCAAACCACGTGTAGGAGACCAACAGGTGTCAGTTCCCAACGCCGCCATAACGAGGTTCAAGTTTGGTACTAAATTAGAGACAGTTCTTAACTTCCCGGTCAGTTTGAAGTTATTGCAGTCTGGGGCGCTAGGAAGGGAGGTTGGTGTTTTAGTGGGGTGTATGGATTTGGTTTTTATGTTTTTTTTGTTTTGTTTTTGTTTATTTTTGTTTGTTGTTGTTTGTGTATTTATGTCTGTTTTGTTTTGTTTTGTTTATCTCTCTGTCTTTCTATTTTTTTTTCTGACTGACTGTCTGTTTGTCCACTCGTCTGTCTCTCTGCCTGTTAATTTCTTTTTTTCTCTCTCTATCTCTTATGTTTGCCTGTTTGTCTGTCTGCCTCTTTCTCTCTCTTTCTCTCTCATACTCTCTCATACTCTCTCTCTCTCTCTCTCTCTCTCTCTCTCTCTCTCTCTCTCTCTCTCTCTCTCTCTCTCTCTCTCTCTCTATCTATCTATCTATCTCTCTCTCTATATATATATATATATTCATATTTCACCCATCCTTCCCCTAACCCCTAGAATCAGTGCAAAATACTTTACTTCATCCCCCCCTCTCTCGCCCCTCTCCTTCCTTCCATCCTTCCTCCGGTACCCTTCCTCCCCCTCCCCCTTCCCATCGTCATAAAGTCTCAGACCGTCTTACTTTACCCCCCCCCCTACCATCCTACACCCCTCTCCTCCCCTCCCCCCTATCCCCATTACTATCTCTAGAATTGCCATCTTTTATTTCTTAATGATAATTCATGTCGTGGTTTAGAGGCGGGGGATGACTCAGCATCTTTGTCATGTGCTACTGTGTCGTTTTATTTCTTGTTTTGTTTTGTTTTTGTTTTTCTTTGTCATTGACTCTATAGTTTTCGTTCTTTATCTTTTCCTCCTCTTTTTTCTGTATTTGCATGTGCGCGTCTCTCTTCTATGCCTCTTTCTTGCTCTCTCTTTCTCTCTCTCTCTGTCTGTCTCTCTCTCTCACTCTCTCTTACTTTCACACCCCTTCTCCCACTTCTCCCATCCTCCCTAACTCCCACCCCCCCCTCCCCTCCCATCCTTCCCTTCCCTCCCATCCCTCCCCTCCCCACTTCCCCCTACCACCCTCCTCTTTCTCTCCCCCCCCCTCCCCCCCCCCCCCGTCCTACACCCTCTCTCTCCCCTCTCACCCTTCCCACTCAGCATAATTAAATCAGACGTATTACACTGGCAATTAAGAGGTCCCTAGGCGGCCCTCTCGAGTTTATCCTACACTGTAAGACGACACCGTAATTAGAACGCGGAAGGGGATAGGATGAGAAGGCGAGCGAAAGAGTATAAAAAGGGAGGCCCGGATAGAAGGGGGAGGGGAGGGGAAAAGGGAAGAGGGAAAGGGAGGGGAGGAAGGGAAGGAAGAGGAAGAGGAGAGGAGGAAGGAGGAAGGAGAGGAGGAGGTGGTGGAAAAGAGCAGGGAGGAGGGGAAAAAAGGAAGGGGGAAAAGAAGGGAGGGGAGGGAGAGGGAGAGAGGGACAGGAAGAGATAAAGCAAGAGATAGGAGCAGAAATAGATAAAGAAAGAGAGAGGGACAGAAATAAATAAAAAGAGAGAGAGGGGCAGAAAGAAAGAGAGTCTGAGAGAGAGAGAGAGAGAGAGAGAGAGAGAGAGAGAGAGAGATGAAAGAGAGAAAGAGAAGGAGAAAAAGAAAGAAAGAAAAAGAGAGAAAAAGAAAGAAAGAAAAAGAAAGAAAAAGAAAGAGAGAAAGACACAGAGAGAAAGAGAGACAGGAAGACAAAAAGACAAGAAGTAGTAAGAGTACAGGAAGGGTGCCTGAGCTTCACCAAGACTAGCTCGCTCTGGCAGACTTATGGCACCATTACTAGGTCTCGATGGCAGTCAGCCTAAGCGGGTCGCGTCGCCACAGCCATTCAGGGAAAGACCTCAATGGAACAGACGGGGACGCAGGTTTAAGAGGCGGCGGAATATTATGTTTTTAAGTTTGATTTCTATCATTGTTATTATCATTATTATCGATATTATTATTATCATTATTACTATTATTTTTATTATCATTATCATTATTATTATTATTATTATTATTATTATTATTGTTATATTATTATTATTATTATTATTATTATTATTATTATTATTATTATTATAATTATTATCGTTTTCATTATTATTATTATTATCATTATTATTATTATTATCATTATTATTATCATCATCATTTCTATTATTATTATTATCATTATTATTATTATTATTGTTATTGTCATTATTATCTGTTTTTTTTTTAATTCTTTTTGTAGATTTACAGACAAACACTGGGTATCATGCTTGATAGAGATATAAATGAGAATAAAGGAATCGAAGAGAGTAAGAGAATAATAATAATAATAATTAAAAAAAAATAGAGATAGAAATACGAAATTATAATTTCAACAATCAGAAGAGCATTTTTCCCCCACCCTGTACCTTTACGACACCTTCCCTATTCCCCCTCCCTCCCTCCCCTTTAACCCTTTCTCACACCTTCCTTCCCCCACTTGACCCCTTATCCCCACACCTTAACTAACCACTTCCTCCTCCCCTTTTCACCCCTTACCCTCAACCCTTGATTTTCTTTTCCTCTCTTACTCCTCTTAACCCTTTCTCTCGCCTCACCCATTCCTTTTAACATCTTACCCTTTTTCTTCCTTTTAACCCCTTAGCTCCAACCTATTCCCTTCCCCATCCCCTCCCTCCCTCCCTCCCTCCTCTTCACTCCAACCCTTTCTCTCCTCTCCCCTATTCCCCTACACCTCTTACACCCCCCCCCGACCTATCCTCACCCCCTCTCCCCTCTAACACCCTATCCCTAACCCTACCCCCGTCTCCCTATCACTCCCCCCGCCCCATATCCTCCTCTCTCCACCTTCCCCCTCCCCCTCCCCCATAACCCATACAACCCCCTCGGAACTCGAATGGGCCCGAAATGTCTATGGGTAAACGACCTGTGTTTCATTCTTACATGCTTAATTGGCCCCGTAATGTTTAACGTAATGTGATCCTCACTTAAGCGACCATTAGCGTCTTTATTTTCGGTGTGGTTTGTGGTGGTAATTGATAGTGGAATTTTATGGACGGGGTAGGTTAGGGGGCTAGGGAAGGATGGGGTGGGGGGGGGGCGGACGATGTGTAAGGGGTGTTAAGGATGGGGATGGGGCGGAGGGGGGTAAGGGGTGTTTAGGATGGGGTGGAGGGGACGGGGTGGTGTTTATTATGAGGGGGGGGGGTGGAGGGTGAGTGTTGATGGGTTGAGGGCGGGGGTAATGGTTGTAGAATGGGTGTGGTCGTGTTTATTATTATTCTCTTTTATTGTATTGTTCTTTAAAGAAATAGGAAAAGAAACAGATGCACACACACACTCATACACACACATATATATGTATACATATACATATATATATATATATATATATATATATATATATATATATATATATATATATATATCGACTTTCAAAGCTGTAGAATAAAAAAGAAAGACAAAAGTTTCCTTCGCCATCATGCAAGGGAAGAAACACGTGGTCGCCCTTTAAGAAAAAGAAAAAAAAAAAAAAAATCTCCAAAAAAAACAAAACAAAAAAAAAACATGACGTTTCTTACGCCATTAGGCCAACTGCCGGAATATTGTGACGTCATCACCTCACCTTACCAACAGATTTCCTTCCCAACAGCGTAAGAGTCTGGCTATAAAGACGACAGGCTTGGCTATCTGAGGACAAATCACACCCTTAGTGCTTCATTTGTTACATAGCAGCTGAAAGAGGGGGGAGGGGGGCGGTATGTGGGGGAGAGGGGGGATGGGTAGAGAGGAGGGAGACAGTTAGGATAGGAGGGGTGGAGGGAGGGAGGGAGGGTGGGAGGGCAGGGGGGATAGTGTGTGTGTGCTCAAATGCCGTGTAAATCTAAATTTTTATAGTTGTTGTGGACACTCCTGGAGCATGGGTGTTGATGGGTGTTTTAAGGGCGTGATTAGTGTCTTCCTTGAGGGTGGGGGCGTATGTTGGGGGGGGGGGGTTGGCGGGGACGTTAAAGGAGAGAGAGAGAGAGAGAAATAGAGACTTTGTATAGGTTATGGTATCTGTAGACCTATGTTGAACCGATACTGTAATTTTCCCAATTAGGATCATCAAAAATATTATTCATATGTTCTCAAGTGAATTCTCTGATATCTTCTTTAATTCTTCCTATCTCCATCTCCTCCTTCCCTCATTCTACCTTGCGGTTTTGCTCTTACATCTTCTAACCTCCATCTCTCGTGCTTTCTTCCTCATGCATAAAAACACACTCTTGACTAATTACCACCCAGCAATGGACATACACACGCACATTAGGAATACACACAAACACACATTCGGCCCGGTACCAACACACACACACTACCACGTGCCCCACACCCCATCCATCACCCCCCTCCCCCCCACTTCTTCACCCCCAACCCCCCAACATACACTTAACAGCTAGAACAACAATTAACTGGCCAATTACCTATTCACTACAAGAGAATACACAACTAACCAAGCACTCAACATTTTACAACTCTAACGGGGATTCTCTCTCTCTCTCTCTCTCTTTCTCTCTCTCTGTCTATCTCCTTTTATCTCTATATTTGTATCTGTCAGTCTCTCTTTCACCCTTTCCCCCCTCCCCCCTCTCTTCCCTTCCCTGTCTCCTCTTTCCCCTTACTCCCATCCCCTCCCTGCCTCCTTCTTTCCCTTCCCTCCTCCCTCCCTTCCCCTCTCTCCCTCCTCCCTTCCCTTCTCTACCTCCTCCCTGCCCACACACCCTTCCCCTCCCCCCCCCTCCCTCACCCTTGGAGCACCCTAGCAACAAGGGGTTAAACATCACGGTAACAAAAAGCCTGAGACATCTTTATGAGACTTGGAACTCATAAAG
>BOPN01002608.1:157714-160214 GCA_017312705.2 Penaeus japonicus | reverse complement strand
AATATAATAACGGAAGCAGCGATAATAAGTCATTTTAGTAATAACCTTAAGTAATAAGAATATTCATATCTACAGTAATAACAACGGTAATGGTTATTATAACACTGGTGATTGCAATGATATTATCACAATTAATGACGCAAATGACGATAGTTCAAGTAAGAGAAATAATACTAATTTAGAAAACTTTTAATAACTAAAAAAAATATTTGCGGTGATATTGATAATGATATTGATACTGCTATTAAGGAGGAGGAAAATATTAAGAGCAATATCATTTCAGAGAACAGATGGTAATAATGATGTTAATTGTTCTCTTAGAATTAATAATAATAACAAAAACATTAATCATGATTATTCATATTATCAATAATGATAAGAATAAAATATTTTTACAGCGTGAACAATAATGATACAAGGATGATAATAATAACATAGATAATGATAATTCAACAATCATTGAAAATAGAGAAACATTAGTTCAAAGTAAAAGGAAGATAAATAGAGCGATCTTACAAAAGAAACGAAAATTATGACGAAGCAAAAATGAAAGAAAGAAAGAAAGAAAAAATGCAGATAAAAGACAAAGAAAACAATAAACAGACACACGGAGACGAACATGCGATGAAGAAAGACGGAGAGAAAATGCACCAAAGAAAGAAAAGAACATAACGCGAGAGGGCGGTGCGTGTTCGTGCGTATGTCCGTTTTTGTACGGAATACAGCCATTGAGGGGGAGGAGGAGGAGGAGGATAGAGGAGGAGGAGGAGGAGGAGGAGAGAGGAGAGAGGGGGAGAGAGAGAGAGCGAAGGATCAGTACGGCGAGAGAACGGGGCGGTGCCGGAGGTTATCGGCGGCCGCTCCCGCTCGCCGACCGCCCGCTTCGCTATAACAGAAAACGGGACATTTCAAAATGGAGGATCGGCCTAGGTGCTGTGGCGAATTTATTTCTTCTTCTTCTTCTTCCTCCTCTCTCTTCTTCTTGTCTCTTTATTTAAATTTCTGGTTGGGTTATGAGGATGAGGTTTCTTTCGTTTGTGTAGGAGGGATTGTCTGAGCGTTAGGTTTTGTAGAGAGAATGAGGTTCATATGTTTATTTTTTTTCTTCGGTGCGTTGAGACGCGGGGTTGGATGGCGCCCGAAATATGATTTATCGGTTGCGATTCGTTGGTCTTGAGTTCTACTTTCGTGATTTGGTCGTCCACGGCTTAGGAATGAACTGAATATTGTTCTTTCGTTCGCATTTTGACATCGAGGCACGCAAGACCGAATTTCGTTTGTTTAAATTTATAGGATTGTTTTAGGTTGAATTAGTACTAACTCCGAAAAATAAACCGTAACGATGCACTAGATATAATAGAAAAAAATTAACACAACGATATAAAACAACAACTGCACCTAAAAACACCTTCTTGGGTACATTATATGTATATTTTTTTTTAACTCAAACTCAATTTTAAAGCCATGTTATACAATCCAATGCGTACCCAAAAATTAGGCATGATATATCATTCATCAATTAACGTAATTATAGAAACATAAAATAGATAATTCATCTTATTTCTTCTTGTTCTTTATCCTATTTTTCCCCTCCAATTCCTTCCGCTTTGTTTCTATTCCTCTTATTCATTCATTTATCATCTACTTCCACAATCTTATTCCAATCACCCCCCCCCCCCCTCCCCCGAAAAAAAACACATAACGACCCATTCACAAGAAAATATAACAAAGAATAGCCATACAATAAAGATTTATTTCCCTTCCTTTCTTCAGTAACTTCTCCACTGCCCCCTGCCCCCTCCCCCCTCCCCCCCATAAACTCCACACCCTCATGCTCTAGAACCACCTCATACATTTCGAAGCCTTTCCAAAAATTGCACATAATTACTCATAAGAGAATTAATAGTTGATGAGGCTGGCGTAACACGTCTTCAAAAATATTCTCGGATATTAACGGCGGAGGGGAAGGGGGAGGGGGGAGGGGGGAGGAGGGAGAAAAGCACTCGGAGAGATGAAGTTACTAATAGGATAAGAGGGTGAGGAGAGGAAGAAGAAGAAGAAGAGGAATAGAAACGGAGGAGGAAGAGGAAGGGAGAAGAAGAAATGAGGAGGAGGAGGAGGAGAGAAAGAAGAAGGTAGAACATGAAGAAGAGTGGAGGAGGAAGAGGAGACAGAAGAAAAAGGAAGAGGAGGAGTAAGAGGAGGCAGAAAAATAGAGAGGAGAAAGAATAATAAGAATAAGAAAAGGGAATAGAAGAATAAGAACAAAATAGAGAGGAAGGGGAGGAGGATTATGGACGAAGGAGAAGAAGAAAAAAGAGAAAGAAAGATATGAAAAGAGGAATATAGAGAATTGGAAGTAATGAACAAGAGAGGGCGAAGAAACAAATATGCAGCAGAAGAAGAAGAACATGCCCACCCCCCAAAATAAAAAGAAGAAGAAGAAGAAAACAAGAACATTAATTCAAACACACAAAGAAAAAAAAAAATACAGGAAAAC
>BOPN01002608.1:123946-126446 GCA_017312705.2 Penaeus japonicus | reverse complement strand
AATAAGACAAACGAACAAATAAACGAATAGACAGACAGATAGATAGAAAAATAAGAATAGAAAGAGAGGGAAAAAAACAAAAAAACAATAATGTAATCACATTCCCATAACATCTGCAGTGTAATTTCCTTATAAACTTTGACCAATTTGTTGTAGGCTTTTGGTATAGTCTATGTATATAGGCCTATGGCACAGCAAGGATATTGGAACACATAAGGGGGAGTGTCAACGGGGTTAGAGGGGAGAGGGGAGAGGGAGGGAAAAGAGAGGGGAGAGGGAGGGGAGAGGGAGGGAAAAGTGAGGGGAGAGGAAGGGGAGATGGAGGGGAGAGGGAGGGGGTTAAGGATGATGAAGGGAAATGTGAGGAAAAGGGGGGGGGGGGGGGAGGCAGTGGGAAAAGGTGAGGAAAAGGGAGAGGAGGAAAGGGAATTGGAGGAGGGGAGGGAAAGAGAAATAGAAGAGGAGAAGAGAAGAGAAGAGAAGAGGAGAGAAAATTGAGGAAAGAAGGAGAGGAGAAGAAAAAAGATAATGAAGGGAAGAAAACTGAAGAAACGACGTAGGAGAGATGAAAAAAATGGGAGAAAAATAAGGAAGGAGAATAGGGAAAAGGGGAAAATAGAATGAAAGAGATTAGACAAAAGACAAAATGGAGACTCGAATAGCGATGTCAGTAGAAATTTATCATGGAGGAAATAAATCGAAGGCGAGAAGACCCCGAGAGTGATAAGATAAACAACGAAAAACAAATAAACAAAATAAACAGAACAAAACATTCAAATGCACATGTAAAAAAGAAAAAACAAATAAAAATCAAATAGATAATTAGATTAAAAAATGAGAAGAGAAAAAATGAAAGAAGGTTATAGGTCGAGCTATGTGGTGACGGATCTTCATCATATAAGAGGAAGAGGAGGAAGAGGAAGAGGTGGGGGTAGAGGTGGAAAAGAAGGAGGAGGAGGAGGAGGTGGAAGAGAAGGAGGAAGTGGAGGTGGAAGTAGAGAAGGGGGAGGTAGAGGTGGAGGCAGAGAGGAGGAGGAGGAGGTGGGAGGCGGAGAAGGAAGATAGAGAAAGAAAAAGAAAGTCGGGACAAACAAATGGAGGAGGAGGTTAAGGAGAAGAAAGAGGAGGAGGAGGAGGAGGTGGTGGAGGTGGAAGTAGAGAAGGAGGAGGAGATGGGAGGCGGAGAAGGAAGATAGAGAAAGAAAAAGAAAGTCGGGACAAACAAATGGAGGAGGAGGTTAAGGAGAAGATTGAGGAGGAGGAGGAGGAGGTGGTGGAGGTGGAAGTAGAGAAGGAGGAGGAGATGGGAGGCGGAGAAGGAAGATAGAGAAAGAAAAAGAAAGTCGGGACAAACATTTGGAAAATAAGGGAATAGAATAAAGCAGGGGAATGTTGAAGACGAAGAATACAACACATTATAATCATCATATTGAATCATATAATAGATGTAATAGATAAATGAGTGGTGATAATAAGTCAAAATTAAAGCTATTATTACAATTTGTATTCGAACGCAAGGCAATAAATCAACTGAAGAAAAAAGTAATGGTAGTGGATTATAATTAAATAATTGTTTCCAGAAAAGACTTCGTTCCTGTGAGCGTGAGCGTGTGTGTGTGTATGTGTGTGTGTGTGTGTGTGTGTGTATGTGAGTACGTGTGTGAGTGTCAATTTATCACAATTACAACTTCATTACATTTACAAACATACCCCCCCCCCCAAAAAAAAAAAAAAAAAAAAAAAAAAAATCACTAATCATCAATATCGGTCTTACTACCAATCACAAACATAACGAAATAAATAACACCTTATCACCACCACAAATCACCTAACCATTGCAACACCATCTCACCTACGTCGAAGCCAACAGCAATTTGCATAATAGAGAAAAAAGAGAAATATCGACCTCGCCCTTACTAACTCCAGTTGTAAGTAATTGTAAGTACTTTGTATTCTAAGTAATTGGGTTAAAACAAGTAAGAATGACCTAATGGAAAATGGTTGCTGGGTCATAAATTATCGGCCCAATGTCCGATTCTCTCGAAATTGGCTTTTATTGATTTGCAATAACTCACGTTTGCTTAGACTATATGCTTCCTATTTATTGCATGTTGTCTTTGGTTTTCCTTTTATTTAAATTCCTTTTGTTTATCGATTCATGATGGATTGATCATATATTTTGTTAATTTGATTTCTTGATATGTATTGGATTTAATTAATCTAATGATGTATACTGTATTTGATTCATCTAATAATCTATATTATACTGGATTAATCTTATGAACTATGTTGTATTATATAAATCTGATTATCTATATTGCATTTGATTAATCCAATGATCTGTATTGTATTTTATTAATCCAAGGATATATCAATCTATCTTTGTCGTATCGATCTCCTTAATCATGTGATGATCTTTATTTGTTCATCTGTTTATTTATTTATTAATTAATCTGTTTCTTCCATTATATGACCAAATTCTTATGTGTGTATATATATA
>BOPN01002608.1:93450-104218 GCA_017312705.2 Penaeus japonicus | reverse complement strand
TTTATATATATACAATTAATGTAAATATATGTACATATATTCATATGCATAATATACATCTAAATTTTGAACCGAGAATTAATAAACGGAATTTCCTCACCATGTCAAATCACCACACCCATTTTGCTTGATAGGCCTAATCAGCCATTGCTTGTATTCCGAGGACAAGAAGCAAAATATGCGATCGCTCCATTAATTCGCCGATACGTCAACGCGAGGAAGGCGGAACGGTAATTTGACTCCCTTCCTTAAAAGCTCTTCGATAATAACGCTGCTCTCAACGCCATATTGATTTGGAATCGGCTGGTCGCAGTCCGTTTTCTGTTTGATCTGGAATGTTTGTTTTTGGGGAGGACTGAGGGATTTTATTATCATTAGTATTATTGGTATTATTATTATTACTATTCTGTTTTTTAATGGGAGATTAAGATGGGGAGTGGTGTCTGATTAACATTTTTTTTCTTCGTTTTTTAAAGTAGGGTTTCAAAGTTATTGAATATATATAGGTCTTTGGAAGTAAAAAACAAACAAACAAACAAACAAACAAACAAAAAACACACACACCAAAAAAAAGAAGAAAACGATTTTCGTGTTTTTTATTTTTTTTTCTTCAAGAACTTTTTCGAGTGGACTTGGGTGAAAGATTCAAGAAACGTCTATTCCACTCCGAAAGGCACCTTTGTCTTCTTTTCTTCTTTTTTTCTTCCAAAGAGGCGACGCTCACCCGAGACTGGCACCTGATCCCTTCCTCTCCCTCCCCCCCCCTTTCCATTTTCCCCTCGCCCCCTATCCCCTTCCCCCACCCCCTCCCTTTCCTACCCACCCCTCCCCCTTCCGCACACAACATCGTCGCTTCCCACAAGCTTTCGCTCAACCGGAATGTCTCCCTCTTCTTTCTTCGCTTTCTTTTGAATGTCTTTCGTTTTCAAACCGGACTGAGAAATCGGTCGTTCGATTAAGAAAAAAAAAAAAAAAAAATCTCACCGGTTTCTATCAACTTCATTTTCTTTTCTTCTTAAATTGTTTATCCTTTTTTTCCTAAGAGATACGACGAGCGGTTTTGGCCCTCGTGGCACTGCCTCCGATGTGGCACTGGCGACGACGATAAACAATGGAGCAAAACACGGGCAAAGAAAGCCGGTGAAGGGGGAGGGGGAAGGGGGGGAGGGGCGAGAGTGGGCCTATTACTCCCCCCTCCCCCTCCCTTACCCCCACACCCCCTTGCCCCGCGTCACACTACAGTGCCATTCGTCTTGTTAATTCGGGTGCCATTAAGTTGAAATTAAACAGCGACCTTCGCATCTGTTGGGACGACGGATAGGGAAGGCATTTGTCACAGGGATAAACAAAATCTTTCGCCCATTCGTCTGCACCCGCACTCATCCCCCCTTCCCCCCCCCCCCCTTTCCACTTCACCCACCCCCTACCCTTTCTTTATCCTCTCCCCTCTCTTTTCACTTCACTCTCTCATACCCCCCCACCCCCGACCTGCAACCCCTCCTACTTCGTTTGCCCCCCCTTTTTTTTCTAATTTCTTCCTTTTTTCTTACTCTCCATCCCTCGCTCTTCCAAACTCCTTTACCCTTTACCCCTTAAACCTCAGCCCCCTTTACCCCAACTCCCCTTTCACTTCGGCCCCCATTTACCCCTCTCCCCTCCCCTCCTCCACTTCATGTCTTCTTCCCCTCAACCCGCTTCTCCCCTTTTTAATTCACCTTGGCATATCTACCCACTCCCTTAATTGAAGTCTTGTATCCCCTTTTCCCCTATGAAAAACAATATGACCCTCGCCTCCCCTCCTCAAGTAAAAACACCCCTTCTCAGGTATTACTTCGCCCTCTTCTCAAGCATTACCTCGCCTTTTTCTCAAGCACTACCTCGCCCTCTTGTCAAGCATTACCTCGGCACTTTATCAAGCACTGCCTTGCCGTCTTGTCAAGCATTACCTCGCCCCCACTTCGCTTTTTTTGTGACATCTCCCTCCTGACTCCCAAATAAAAAAATAATTTCCTTGACATTTCGATTGCTGTTTCCTTCTTCAGGAACTTAATTCTATTTTACTAGCAAGCATGTATATTGTCTTTTCCTCTAAGTGCTTTCCGAAATCCCAGGAGCGGATTAATCAAAATGAGGGTGAGAATTTATCGTGTTATATCGAGCTCCTGAAATGTAAACATTGGACTTTGTATGCTTGTACTTTCTCTGCCTTATTCACTCTCTTTATTTTAACTTGTTGATATAGCTTTAAGTTATTGTTTTTTTTCTTTTTTTCTTTTATTAGATGCGTTAGCTCTCAGAGGATTAGGATAGGAACGAGGATAACCTATGTTACCTCATCCTTTTGAGATGTAAACACCTGTCTTAGTAAACTTGTCAAAGTCAAAGGAAAGTCTCATTCTTTCTTATTTTCCTTCCTTCCCTCCTTCCCTCCCATATCTTAAGCTTTTCCTCATCTCCTCTTCCTTCTCCTCCTACCTTCTCCCCTACCCATGTTTCCCCCTGACATCCCTCTACCTCACCCCCTACACCCCCACACCTAAAGTCTTATACCCCCCTCCCTTCCCCCTCCTCCAAACTCCCCCCAACTCCCTAGGGACCAAGAACTCTTAAGGTCGTTCTAGAAAGTTCTCTTGGCCTGCCTCGAGAGAAGGAAATTAACCTCCTTGTAAGGAACGTGTGTATTGAGGAAGACCAGAAGCAAGAGAAGGGGGGATGGGTGGAGGGTGGGGGGTGAGAGAGGGGTCCTTGGGGATGTAGATGGGGAGTCCTTTAGGTGTGGTGGGGTCCTTGGTGTGTGGGGGTGGAGTAGAGGGGGGGGGGGGGGGTAGGTTTGCTTGAGCTGGTTCTGTGTGCTTGTATGTGTGTGTATGTTTGTGCATTGTGTTTTGTGTGAGCAATAACAATGATATTGATAATAATAATAAAGATTTTATTGAGTAAAGTGATTGTTATATTAGTAAAATTGTGTGTCTGTGCGCGCGCGTGTGTGTGAGTATGTATTTATATGTGTTTGGATAAGATAAATTATTCTTTATGACATCCCATTAATATGACAAGGTTGTCTTGTAAGATTTCTATTGATAACTTTATTTTTATCTTCTAGTACATTAACATAATCTCTAGTCGTGTAAACATGTAAATAATTCTTTAACATTATGTCAAGAAGGAGACATTTCTGTACGCACATAAATAAACAGTAATTCAAAAATATTCCTTTTTCATTGGCCTAATTCAACGTGAAATCGGTAATTATCCCAGACAAGACAGCCCCCCCCCCCCCTTTTAATCTCCTCCTATTCCCATGCCCCCTTCCTCCCTCCCCCAACCTACCAATATCCTCTTCCGCGGAGCTCCCCTCCTCCCCAACCAACCTCCCTCCCCCTCACCTTCCCCATCACCATCCCAAACAAACCCCCTTCCTTCCTCCTCCTCCTATCCTCTGCTTATCTCTTCCGCCTCCATCCCCACCATTTTTTTCCCCTTTAAATCTCCCTCCACCTTCCCCCTCTCCTCTCTCCTCACATACCCCCTCTCCTTCTCCCTACCTTTCTACCTCCATATCTCCCCAACTTTCCTCCTCTCCATCTCCCTCTCTCCCCATTTACCCCCTCCCCACCCACCCCCTACCCCTCCTCCATATCCACCTACCCCTACCCCTCCCCTCCTCTCCACCTACCCCTACCCCTCCCCTCCTTCATACCCTCCCCTCCTCCCCACCTAACCCCCTCCCCTCTCCTCCCTACCTTCCCCTCCCCACCTACCTTCCCCTCCTCCCCTCCCCTCCACCTCACTAACCCTCTCTCCCCACCTACCCTCTCACACCCACCTCCATCATCCCATCTCCTCCCCTCCCCGCCGCTCCCCTCCCCTCCATACCACCACCCAACCCTTCAGTCAGCAACCATAAATATCAACCTCTATTGTAACCACGCTGCCGCAGTGATCGGCTCTTGACAGAACAAATGACATCAGGTTTAGCCGCAAATAGGACATTAGCTGAACAACGGAGCGGTATCGGCAAGTGCTGTAATTCCTCGCTCATTACAACGTGTGATGGGGGTGGGGGGTGAGGGGTATCCTGCATGATTATTTGAAATGATATCCTCACTTTGGTATATATTTTTTTCTTTTTTTTCTAGTGGGGGTCCATTTTTTGCTTCTATTTTCTTATTTCTTTTTTTTTCTTACTTCGTATACATATTTTTGTTTGTTTGTTCCTGTTTCCTTTTTTAATCCGTTTTCTCTTTTATCCTCCTCTCCACTTGTCTATTCTCCTTTCGTCTTCCCTCTCGCCTATTCTCTCTTTTTCTCCCTCCTTCCTCTGTCTTCTTCCTCTTCCATCTTCTTCATGTTTCGTCTTTTCCCATCTTTCATTCCTCTTTTTCTATCCCCTCTCTCTCCCTCTCACGTCCTCTTCCTCTTCATTTCTTTCCTTTTCTTCTTCCTTCCTTTATCTTCCTTCTCTTCTTCCTCTTTCTCTTTCCTCCTATTTCTTCCTTACGTTTTCCCCTTTCTGTTCCCCTCTTACTTCTTAACTCTCCTCTTCCCCCTTCCTCTCTTTCTTTTCCTCCTTTTCCTTCCTCCTCTTCTTCCTTTTAATTCCTCTTCTTCCTCTCTTTCCTTCCTCATCTTCCTCCCTTTCCTTCCTCTTCGTCCTCTTTCCCCTATCCTCCTGTTTCGTCATCCCCCCTCTTCCTTTCCTCATTCTCTCTCCCCTCGCCTCTTCACTTTTCTCTCCCTCTATCTCACGCCTTCTCTCTTCTTCGCATTTTCCTTTCCCCTCCCCCTTTTACTCTTTCCCTTTCTCTATCATCTCTCTTCCTCCCTCCTTCTTTCTTCTTCCCTCCCCCAGCTTTTCTTTTCTATTCAAGAGACTTTTCTTTATTGTCGTTTTTATTATCATCCTTATTGTGATTGATATCATTATCATTAGCATTGTGATCTATTACCATCATAATCATCCTTATCATCATTATAGTTCTTTGAAACTAATATAGTGTTTCATTATCTGAAGTAAAATACGGTTGGCCCGAATCCACACTGCTATTCTATGAATTTGTATGAAAAGTAGAAAATGTTTAATAAAATCTTCATCCTTTTGCTACTACCTGGCTTTCTTCCCGACTTTGCGTGCAGCATCTTTAAGCAAACTGCACTTATTGAAGAAAAACGAAGAAATTTAGGAGGGAATACGTATGATGATGTTGAGATTATGGCTACGAGACTCTCTAAACAAATTATAAAAAAATGTAAATGACATAATGAAGATGATGACAATAATGATAATGAAAATGATACGCATAATCATAATAGTAACGATGATGATAATGATAATGATAATGAAAAAGATCGTTATAGTAGCAGTAATAACAACGTTGAGAGTAATAACGATGATGATCATGATGATAATGATATTGATAAAGATAATAATCATAAAGAGAACAACAACAATGATAATGGTAATGAAAATAATGATGATAACAAACATGATAACAATGGTAATAAGGATGATAATGCTAGTAGTAGTAATTGTAATAATGATAATAATAATAAGGATGATAATAACAATAAAACTAACGACACGAAAACACCCATAACACCCCCAAAAAAAGAAAAAGAAAAAGAAAAAAATGTCAACAAGACCAAACAACCCTCAACAGACAGCCAACAGTCAGTCCCGGAAAACAAGAACCCAAAGACGACCATGACATACAGTCAAACAGTCAGCCATCTATAACGTAGCTTGAGTCAACAGATGCTAGACATGGAAAAGAGACATCATTAAACTACTAGTGCTCTTCCAGCTGGTGAAAAATCGTAAGAGAAACACCGTCTAATACGATTTAATGACCCCCCTGATCCATCTCAATCTAAGTCATTAACATGCCTGATAGATGGGTGTGCATTTATCATTGTAGTACATATGTGTCGAGGTATAGTGTGTGTAGCCTGTCGCTTGTTATGTAACTCTCTAGGTATTTTTTTTTTTTTTTTTTTTTTTTTTTTTCATTCTCCCACACCCTTTGGCAACGAGAGTTATTATTGAGATTTATGTTATATATATGTTGTTACTGGTATTTCATGTTAGTTGAATTTTTATAACGAGAATTATAATAGAGATTTATGAATACGTTGTTACTTATATATCGCTTTTGGGTGTATTTCTTTGATATATGAAGCTCATTGACATGCTATTAGTCACAGGAGCTACTAAATCACAGTTATTGAAACATATATTAGCAAATGGGCAGTGATTTAACTTGATGAATTTAGAGTGTTTTATCATCATAAGGATTAAATTTGTTATTGTCATTTATTTATTTATTTGTTTATCATTTTTTGTATAAGGGTGTGAGGTGGCATGTAGCGTGTAGGTTAAAATTTGATGTTGATGATGATTGAAATTTCTGCTGATGTTGTTGTTTTATTATACTTGTCTACGGTTTTTCTATTTAATTTCATATATCATTATCATAATCACTGTTCATTGATATTTATCCTTTCTGTTAGAGATTATGGTTGAAAAAAAAAAATTCTCATACTTATTTTGAGAAGTAATTTTCATCACCATTTTTATTTCTTTTTTTTTTACTGTTCTTACCTGTTCCTACCATTGTTATGATTGTTTATTTCTCTTACTCGTCTTCCACTTCCGATCTCCGTATCCAATTATCTTCACACTTTTTTTTTTTCTTTTTTTGGTCATGTCTCTTTTCCTCCCTCTCCTTCCTCTTCATCCTTCCTTCTAACCCGACCTCCGCCTCCTCCTCCTCTCTTCTTTACTATCCTTCTTTCCTCCATCCACGTCCTTCCTTCATCAATTTCCACCTCGCCCTCCCTCCCTGCATCCTCCATCCTCCCTTCTTTCCATCCATCCTCTATTTCCCTTGTTCCCCCTCCCTTCCTTCATTCCCTCCTTCTTCCCTCCATCTTCCTCATCTCTCTCCATTCTTCCTCCCTTCCATCATTTCCTCCCTCTTTCTCTCACTCCATCCTTCCTTCCATCCCTCCATCCTTCCTTCCTCCCTCACCTCCCCTCCATCCTTCCTTCCTCCCTCACCTTCCCTCCATCCTTCCTTCCTCCTCCTCCCTCCATCCTTCCTTCGTCCCTCTCCTCTCTCCATTCTTCCTTCCTTCCTCCCTTCCATCATTTCCTCCCTCTTTCTCTCACTCCATCCTTCCTTCCTCCCTCTCCTCCCTCCTTCCTCCTCCCTCTCCTCTCCTCCTCCATCCTTCCTTCCTCCCTCCCTCCCTCCCTCCATCCTTCTCCTCCCCTCCCTCCATCCTTCCTTCCTTCCTTCCTCCCTCCCTCCCTCCCTCCCTCCCTCCCTCCCTCCCTCTCCTTCAATCGGCATTTCCCTGAGCATTCCTCGCAGCCATAAATTGCGGCTTGCGACCACCTCTAAGACAAAGTGGCAAGTTGTTAAGGTAATGTTACTTTCCCTAGACCTTATCAGAAACGCGTCTTGGTACTCCCCCCCCCCCCCTCCCCCCCCCCCCCTCTATCCTTCCCCCCCCTTCCTGTATTTCCCCCTCCCCTGCCTCTCCCCTCTTTCCTATTTGCTCTCTCCCCATCCCCTCTATTCTCCCCACCCCTTTCTCTTTCTCTTTGTCTTTCTCTTCTACTTTCTCTTTCTCTTTGTCTTTCTCTTGTATTTTCTCTCTCTTTGTCTTTCTCTTTGTCTTTCTCTTACTCACACTTTCTCCATCACTTCCTCTTCTCCTTTCTCTCTCTGTCTTTGTCTTTCTATTGCATACACTTCCTCCATCACTTCCTCTTCTCGCTTCTCTTTTCCCTCTTTTCCTTTCTATTCCTCTCTTCCTTCTTACCCTTCTTTCTCTTTCTCTCTCTCTGTTTCTCTCTCTCTCTCTCTCTCTCTCTCTATCTATCTATCTCTCTCTCGTTCTTTCTCTGTCTCTCTATCTCTATTTATCTATCTCTCTCTCTCTCCCTCTCTCTCTCGTCATTCTCCCTCTCTCTCGTCATTCTCTCTCTCTCTTTCCCTCTTTCCCCCAACTTGCCCTCCTCTCTCCTCCCTTCCCCCTCCCCCCTCCCCCTCTTCCGCTCTTATATGGAAACGTCTTGTTGAAATGTCCCGTAAATTGTTCCGTCGCTTATTTGCTTTTCGGATCGAAGTGTGTGTGCGTGTGTTTGTGTGTGCGTGTGTTTTTCTTATAAGCATACGTGTGCGTTTGCATTTATATGCGTTCATGTGCGTTGTGTGTGTGTGTGTGATAATGATGATGATAAGATTGTTATGATTAAAGAAAAGATAGTAGGAGGACTAGTAAGGGCAATGATAATGATGATAACAATAACAATAATAACAACAATGATTATCATATTAATGACAATGATCAAAATAATGATGAATTGCGCGTTTGTATGTATATGTGTATTTATGCAATTCTGTGCATCTGTGATTGCATGCACGTGCATTTCTATATTTCTTGTTATTGTATTCATGTGTATGTATACATGAATATTTGATTGCATGTATGCGTGCGCGCGTGTATGTATATATCTATGTATCTGATATTTACGTTCTTCAGCGTTTTCCTTTTCTTCTTCTTTTAATTTTTTTTTCTTCTTTTCTATTCTTTTCTTGTCCTAAAGGAAATAGGAAGAATGTCATTCAAATTTATTCTTACTCCATGTATTTCCCGGCTCGGTGTGATATATGAGTGGGAGTTTTACGGGGAAAAAAATGTTGTATATCTTATGTAGGTTACTGTATGTGTGTGTGAGAGAGAGAGAGAAAGAGAGAGAGAGAGAAGAGCTGGGGGGTGGGGGTGAAGAATAAGAAGTAAAGGAAGAAGAGAGAAAAAGAGAGATATAGGGAGAGAAAAGGTAGAAAAAGAGAAGAGGGGGATATATATGTATATATATATATATATATATATATATATATATATATATATATATATATATATATATATACATAAAGAGAGAAAGGTACACACACAGACAGAGATGGAGAGAGAGAGAGAGAGACAGGGACAGAAAGACAGAGAGCGAGGACAATAGATAGAAAACAAGAAAGAAACACAGTTTGATAAATAAAAAAGGACTAAAGAAAAAGACACAGAGTGATAAAAAGATGAATAGAAACACTAAAGCAAAGATATAGGCATAAAGAAGAGTAGAAATCAGAAGGAAAAAAATACAGAAAACGAATAAACTAACAAAACAAACAAAGAGAGAAAAAAAAGACGAAGAAAATGCCATAAAGAACAAAACCTTCACAATACCAAGACAGAAGTAACAGAACAGGTCCGGATGTGGTGAAACAAGGGGGGAGGGGGGAGGGTAGGGGTGAGGAGGGGGAGCAGAGCAATGGTTGAGAAGTCAGGGGGGGGGGGGCGGGGGCGGGGGTCGAGAAAGCCAGGATAGGTGGGGAGGGAGGGTTAGTTGGGAATATCGTAAGGGTATGTCTAGTGGGCAGGGAGGGGACGGGATGGGGGAGGGGGTGGGTTGAGGGCGGAGGGGAATAAGGGGAAAAAGAGAGTGGAGGACAATGCGAGGGGAATGAATAGATGAAGGGAAAAAGATCGGGAAAGAGGGGGGCAATGGGAAGGATTGTGTGTGTGTGACAGAGGGAGAGAGAGAGAGAAAGAGAGAGAGACAGACAGACAAACAAACACACAGAGACGAAAACAAAGAAATAGACACAGAGACAAAGAACAGATGCAGAAACACATACAGACACAGAAGAAAAAACAACAACAAAACAAAAAACAGAAAACAAAAAAGAATCAAGAAGAAAAAAGGAATAGGGGGGAGAGTAAAAAAGAAAGAGCGACCCCTTTCTTACACGACGGCGTTTCGGGGTCTCTCCTCAAGCTTGATATAAGGCAAAAGAATTTATTAAAACTCGGGTATCTCGACAATTCCAACCATTCCGATATTGGCCTTGATTTGTGTGTGGCTATTATTGGTAGGTGATTTTGTTCTGTCGTCCCCGTATTGGCGTTTAGAGTGGAAACTGACAGTGAGGTGTGTGTGAAATACATTACATGCAAATTACTTAGCCAATAGACGAATGGGTCGTACTGCTCTGAACGAGATATTGAGGCGGAGGGAGATGGGAGAAGACGTCAGGGAGGGTAGGAAGGGTGGGTAGGAAGGGAGAGGGAGGGAGGGAGGAAGTAGTGGAACGAGGAAGGGAAGGAGGGAGAGGGAAGGAGGGAGGGAGGGAGGGGAGGAGGGGAGAAGGAGGAAGGGGGGGGGGAGAAGGAGGGAGGGAGGGGAGGAGGAGGGAGGGAGGAAGGGGAAGGGAGAGAGGGAGGGTGTGGAGGGAGAGAAGGAAGGAAGGGGGTGGAAGTGGCAAGGTGGTAGGGTGAAGAGAAAAGGAGTGACAAGAGGTGGGGCGAGAACGGAGGAAAAGAAGGAAAAAGAGGGGAGACGAGAGGGAAGGAAGAAAGGGGCAGGGGAGAGAGAGGAGAGGAGACATGGAGAGGGGAGTGGGTAAGTAAAAAGGGGCGAAGTAATAGGGAGGAAGGAAGAGATATAGGAAGGAGGGAGAGAAAAAAAGAGAGGTAAGGGAAAAAGAGGGAGGGGATGAGGAAGACAAGTAGAAATTGAGAAAGAGGAATGAGGTAGAAGAAAAGATGTCAAAAAAAAGGAGATGTAAAAAGAAAATAGAGGAAGGAGGGATGTAAAGCGCAGAAGAGGTATAGAGAGGAGTGGGGAACGGGGGGGGGGGGCGATGTAAATAAAAGGGGAGAGGAGGGAAAATGAGGAGAGAAGGAAGGGAAAAGTAGGGGG
>BOPN01002608.1:78450-83450 GCA_017312705.2 Penaeus japonicus | reverse complement strand
ATGGGGAGGGGAATGATAACAATAGGATAGAAAGGGGAAAGGATAAAGAAGGGGAAGTGAAGTGAAAGGGATAACGAAGGAGAGGAGGGTGAGAGAGAGAGAACGAAATTAAAAAGGGAGAATGACAGATATAGAAGCTAGGGTGTAGGTGGAGGTAGTGTGGAGGGGGGAGGGGGGAGTTAAAAGAGAGACAAGCGAAAAAGGAGACGAGCGATAAAGACGAAAGAGAAGGGGGGGGGGGAGGAGTAAAGAACAGAAGGAGAAAAAGGAAAAGACGATAGAGATAGAAAGGAGATGTAGAAGGGAGGGAAGGAGCGAGAGAAGACAAAAATAAAGAGAGAAAGAAGGGGGAAGGAGGGAGGGAAGTAGAGAAAGGAGAAAACGAAAGATAGAAGATGAAGGGGAGCTCAGGATCTCAACCCATCTACTATCTTCCTTCAACCGAAATAGATAAAGAAGTCGAAATTTAAAGGAAAGGAAATTGGTTCAAATTTGGGTGGATCCTGAAAACGTTATTCTGGGATGAAACACTAAAGTAAATGAAAAAGAAAAAACACACATCAAATGACACATAAAGAGGCCCCTAAATTGACGAAACAAGATATAAAATTTTTCTCCTCATCCCTCTCTCCCTCACCACCGCCCCCTTCTTTCTATCACTTAAATCCCCCCTCCTCCCCCTCTCGAACCTCTCTCCCTCACCCCTCTAACTTCTCCTACTCCTTAACCCCTATCTTTCTCCACAATCATTCTCATTCCCTTCCCCCCATAAACTACCTCCACCTCCTCCTCCTCTTTAATTCGCCTCCTCCCCATCCCCCTCCTTCATCCCTCTTCCCTCTCCTTTCCCTCTTCTCACCTCTCCCCTTCCCCCCTAAAACTATTCCTCTGCCTTAATTCCCCCACCTCAAAACCCCTTCTCACCCCCACTCCCCTTCCACCCTAAACACCCCCTCAACCCCCTCCCCCTCTTCCAAAGCAACTCGACTCAAAACGCTCCCAAAGGCTCCTACAGACATCCCAGATCCATCCCAGATCCATCCCAGAGCCATCCCAGAGCCATCCCAGAGCCATCCCAGATCCATCCCAGAGCCACCCCAGAGCCACCCCAGAGCCATCCCAGATCCATCCCAGAGCCATCCCAGAGCCATCCCAGAGCCATCCCAGATCCATCCCAGAGCCATCCCAGAACCATCCCAGAGCCATCCCAGAGCCATCCCAGAGCCATCCCAGAGCCTCGCATCCTGCCGAGCCGCCCGCACCTCGGCAGTGAGGGAGAGATCCTAGGCAGAGCGAGGGCGGCTGAGGGAGAACTCGAGGCCCGGTAGTGTCGACCTAAATGGCCCCGTAATGAGAGCCATTGGTCATTGCGACCATCCCCTACGTGGACGAATGGCGGCATATTACTCAGGCAGGGCGAGGGGGGACGTTTCTTCTGATGCACACCCTCAGCGCCGGATAAATGCTGCATCATTCGGCTCCCTTTGTTTGTCTCCATCTCGAAGCGTTTTAGGACATTTGTAGCCCCTGGAGAATCTATCTTCGTGACGTCATGGGGGTATGTGTGTGTGTGTGTGAATGCGTGTTTTTTTTTTTTTTTTTTTTTTTTTTTTTTTTTTTTGAGAGAGAGGGGGGGGGGGAGGGAGGAAAGTTGGGGACTATGTTTTTTTGTTTTTTTTTTTGCTTGCTTGTTTGCTTGCTTGTTGGATTGTTTGTGGGAGGTGAAGGGGGAAGGGGAGGGGAGAGGGAGGGACAGGGGTATGAGGAGGGAAGGACTTGGCATTGGATGTGATTGTATTTCATTTCATGTCTCTATCTTTCGCGTCGGTGTTTGGACGAGGAGAGAAGGAGAAGAGAGGTGAAATGGAGGAAGAGGAGGAAGAGGAAGTAATAGAGGAGGGAGTAGGAGGGGTAAGGAGAAGAAGAGGAGAAGGAAGAGGAAGAAGAAGAGGAGTAAGGAGAAAAGGAAGGAGGAGGAAGAGGAGGAGAAAAAAAGATGGAGAAGGAGGAAAAACTAAGATGAAGGAGAAGAGGAGGAATGAAAAAAAGAAAAATAAAGAAAAAAACATGAACAAAAACAAACGACAATCAAGAGCCATAAGATGAAGAAAGATAGAAAGAAAGCGAAACAAACAAAAACAAACAAGAAAAACGACTACAAGAGCAATCATTAAAAAAAAAAAAAAGACAAAACATTCCCCAGCCCTTTGGCCTCCTTTCCCATAAGCCTTCCAGAGTAAACAGGAATCAAGAGAGAAGAGCTAATAACGATATCAGAACGGGTCGCGATGGGTATCACTGACAGTCCCCGACCTGTTTCAAAGCTATTCTTCTGATTCATGTCTCCATCACAGCCTCTCGCACACCCAATAGCATTCTTCACGTTCCCTGCGCCATGTTAGGTCGCCTGTGAACAAACTTCTGCATCTCGCTCCCCCTTTGTTTCTTTTTACCTTCCTGCTCGTCCTCGTGCTGCTGTGTCCTCTATCTCTCTCTCTTTTTTTTTTTTTTTTCTTTTCATTCTATTCTTCGTCGTTTTTATCTCTGTTATTTTTTTTTCTTGTGTCTCTCCTACCTTCTCTTCTCTCTCTTCTTCTTTTTTTTTTTTTTTTTTTTTTTTTTTTTTTCTATTACGCATTCATTTTTTTTTCTGGTACTCTCCTTCGTCTTCTTCCTCTTCCATTTCCTTCGCCGTCTCTTCTCTCACCGTTTCCTCATCCTTCTACTCTTCCTCCTCCTCCTCAGAGCCTTCTTCCTCATCTCTTCCTTCTCTTCCTTGTTCTCCTCTTCCTCCACCTCCCTACTTTCGTATTCCTTTTCCTCCTCCCCCTACCCCCTTCCATCCCCTCCCCACCCCCTTTACATCCGGGTACTTTTATGCCGATCATGGGGACCCTCAGGTGAAGGAAACAGAAATCTTGATAAAAAAAAAGCTAATAAACAAGGAGAGAGAGAAATAAAAAACAGTAACACCAACACATTGTTGTTGTACGAAAGACGTCATATATATATATATATATGAAAAAAAATGATAAAGAGAAAAATTACAACCGATTTTGTCCGAGTTTAGTCATGATGACGGAGGTTGGTTTTCTTGTCACGTCGAGGAAGTCATCTTCGCTGTTTCATGAGTCATCACCTTGTCCGGGAGGGGGAGGGGAAGGAGGGGGGGGGGGCGCAAGACTGGGGCTTGGAGGAGTATGTGAACCTTTTTTAGGTCATATTTGTAAGACTCTTGAGTAACGCGGGTTTTTCTTTTTTTATGTCGAATAAGAACTTCCGGTTTATTTTGCTTTTATTTTTATTTTTATCAGGAACATTTGATCAATTTTCAAAATGGAGTCGGTATAACATTGTATTAATTCATCTGCTGGTCTTTCTGTATAGCGCTTGTGCGTCTTGAGGATACTGTACCGTAAAGGTTGCAATTACATAAGATGTGCAATATCACCCTCCCCTCCTCCCCTTCCTTCTTTCTCCTCCCTCTTCTCCCTTGTGCTACTTCCTCTCTCTGCCCCCCCCCCCTCCCCGACTCCCCTCTCTTCGTAAAGATCCCATACACTTGACTCGTTTTTCTTTAAGTAAGTTTGAAGAAGTCTCTCCCCCCCAGTAACGCCCCCCCCCTCCCCCAATTTATCTTCAATTTGTCTTCCTCTACCCTATCTATCCATCTATTTTCTACCTTGCCTTTTGCCCTCCCCCCTCACATACCTTACCCCTTACCCCTTACCCCTTCCCCTGCCCTGTTCCTATACCCCTCCCTTCCTACCTCCTCCCTCCCCCCACTTCATTCGTATACTCTCCTCTACCTCATCCATTCCCTCCACTTCCCTTCCCCCCATTCCAATACCCTTCTCCCCCCCCCTTCTCCGTCCCCTATTCGTATATTCCTCCCGGAACTTCCTCTCCCCCTACCCCTACGCATCTCCAATAGCCCCCTCTCCCCTCCCCCTCATTGCCTCTCTAACCCTCCCTCCCACCTAACTCTCCTACCCCCCCCCATCCTCACCCTAACCCCCCCCCCCACTCCTCCCTCATCCCTTCCCTCCCCCACCCCCTATCCCTCTCCCAAACACTCCTCTCCCCCGACCCCCTTTCCAATAACACCCCCCCCACCCCCACCCTCCTTCCCTCCCCCTCCACCCAAGGCCATCACCTGTCCGGGTTATATCTGCAGTAGTCATACGACGAAAACACAGCTGGCCTGGCGGATGACGGATGGCTAGGCGATGGTCAGGGGACAGTCCCCATCCGTCAGCCAGACTGCCTGACGTCTTCATCCGACAGCCTGAAGGAACAGGGAGATGGAATGGTGTTCTCGCCTCCTTCCTCCCCCCCCCTCCCTCCCTTCAATCCCCTCCCCCCTCCTCTCCTTCTCGTAATTCTACTCCTCGTCCCTTCTCTAATCTGTCCCTCTTCTGTCTAATTCCTTGTGACTCCTTCTCTTGTCTTGTCTCTCCTTCCTTCTACTTCTCCGTCTTCTGTTCTCCTCCCTCCCCTTCCTTCCTTCTCTTCCAGCGTTCCTCCATCCTTTTTTCCCTTAACGTCACTTCTTCCACTTCCTTTGCCCTCTATGTTACTGTATATCCCTCTTTTCATCTCTGTTCCTCCTTTTCCCTCCCTCCTTCCTCTTTTTCTCTCCGTATCCCTCCCTCTCCCTTTCCGTCCCTCTTTCTCCCTCTCAGTCCCTTCCTCCTTTTCTGTCCCACTTCTTCCCTCTATGCTCCTCGATTTTTCCTCTTTCTCCCTCCCTTTCCCTCCATCCTTCCTCCTCTTTCCCTCCCTCTCCCTCTTCTTCCTTCCCGACCGCCTTTCTTCCTTCCCTGCTCTTCCTTCTCCTTCTCTCTTATTCTCTATATAAACCTCTATCAGTGTCTATCTCTTTGATCTACCTGTTCTCATTACTTGTTTATCTGTGCAACGGCCTATTTTTTTTCTTTTCCTCTTGCCCTAATTTTCTTCATCTTTATCTCTCTTATCTCTCTCTCTGCCTCTCTCTC
>BOPN01002608.1:58450-68450 GCA_017312705.2 Penaeus japonicus | reverse complement strand
TTCTTAAGACACCCCACTTATGCATGCGTGGGGCGTTCCGAAGTAATTGCACTAATTTACCAAATGCCTCTAAATTGACTTTCAAATGAGCTTTCCCGCAAACTGGTGCCTACGGTTTCACTCCCCGCCCTGACCCCTCGCGAGCGCCTGGAAAAGTTCTCTGTCCTCCTTTGCGAAGACTTTTGTCAGCGGAAGGAGGCAGGTGGAAGGAGGTGGTGGAGGAGGGGGAGGGAGGTGGTGGAGGGGGAGGGAGGTGGTGGAGGAGGGGGAGTGAGGGGGAGGTAGGTGGAAAGAGGTGGTGGAGGAGGGGGAGGTAGGTAGTGGAGGAGGGGGAGGTAGGTGGAAGGAGGTGGTGGAGGAGGGGGAGGTAGGTGGAGGCAGGTGGAAGGAGGTGGTGGAGGAGGGGGAGGGAGGTGGAGGGATGTGGTGGAGGAGGGGGAGGGAGGTGGTGGAGGAGGGGGAGGTAGGTGGAGGGAGGTGGAGGGAGGTGGTGGAGGGAGGTGGTGGGAGGTGGTGGAGGGAGGTGGTGAGAGGGAGGAAGTCGACGATGGCGGCGGCGACAACGACCAAGAGGAAGAGGAAGAAGAAGAGGAGAACTATGAAGAGGAACAAGAGTAGGAAGTGGAGTGATTTTTTTTTTTTTTTTTTTATGTCTGGAAGAAAGACTGTGTATGTCAGATTTTCTCTCTCTGTTATTTATTTGAGAATTCTAATTATTTTTATGCTTTCTCCTCCTCCACCTTGCCTATCTACGTACCTGTATAACCTGACATATAAATCAAAAAAAAAAAAAAAAAAAAAAAAAGAAAAAGAAGAAAAAAAAAAAAAAAAAAAAATACATGAATATAAAAAAGTTAAAGAACGAACCTCGAAAATCCACTGCAAGATTTTTTTTAGTCATTTCTATTTTCGTCTTTTTGGTCCTTTTTTTTTCTCTTCCCAATATATTAATCATCTTGTTTTGATTCAACATTAGGTCAACAGGTTTCGCTTGTATTAATAATGGATTCAGTATAAGCGATCGTTTTATTTGTAATGAGGAGAACGTGTTATGAACATGCATGAGGGAAAAGAGATACGTAGGTGCGTACGTGCAAGCAAACACACAAGCATCCACAAAGAAACGTACACTCATGTCCACACACACACACACACACACACACACACACACACACACACACTCAATCACAGATTCACATGTACATATTCACACACACACAGACACATATATACACACACGCATACGCACATACGCACACACACAAACACACACACACACACACACACACACACACACATTTAAATGTACATATCCATACACATAGAGACACATACAAACACACATATACAGTCAAACAATCACGCCCTGGTACAAAGTCACACTTACATACACACACACACCACTCTTACATAGACACACATACACCAATACATTTACAATCCAACATAGATAAATTAATAGAGAAATATAAAAAATAAGTAAATCAATAACAAAGACAGAAAAATAAGGAACCAAAGAACCAAATAATCAAACAACAAACAAATATACGAATAAATAGGTAAATAAATAAACAAATGAAGATAACCCCCCCCCCCAAAAAAAAAAAAAGAAAGAAAAGCCAGAGCTCACTATCCCCCAACCACTCAAACAGTGATAATAATGAATAAATAATAATAATAATAATAAAATAAAATAATTAATTAATTAATTCAAAAAAATACACATAGACTCCCCCAAACTTCTCGATCGCCAGAGCTCACTATCCCCCAACCACTCAAAAAATGATAATAATAAATAAATGATAATATTAATAAAATAAATAAATAAATAAATAAAAAATACTCATAGACACCCCCAAACTTCTCGATCGCCAGAGCTCCCCCTCCTCCCCATCCCCCAACCACTCGAAGTTAACATAGACATCCGGTGGCCAATCTACCCCTCCTCCTCAAGGGAATATAGTTTTAATTACTATCATTATCGACACTGTTGTTAATAATGCTCGCCTGAATTTCCTCATCTATCTATTTTGTTCAGATAGATTATCTTGTCTTTGTGTGGTTGATGTCCTGCTATTAGCACAGGTGCTATTGATATCAGTTTGATTATTACTCGTATAAGTTCGGATAAATATGTTAAGAAAGTGTTAATTGATGCAAAGTGAAGGATTATGCCTATCATCCTGATTGTCATCTTAATTAGCATGATATCAAAGGTAGATAATGATGCAATATGTAATTATGATGCTTGTGGTGAGAAAGGTAATGGTGATATTAGTGATAATTTGGGCAAGGAAGGAAGATAATGATGATATTGATAGAAAAGATATCATCTTAACATTGCTTATATCAAGGGAAATGAATTGTCAAAATACTTATGACAACAAATAGAAGAATGGATAATCAAGGTTGCAATGTTGATAATGATATCACGAATTCAGTGTTGATTATAATGGTAAATGCGACAATAATGATGATAGTAAATATGATAAGAATAATAACAATACTGATTAACAATAATTAACATATTAACAATATTAATATTATCAATATTGATAATGATGACGGCAATATTGATAATATTAAGACAATATAGATGAGGATAATGACGATAATGATTATCATATTTATTGATACGAATCTTGATGACATTTATGATGATCTGTATATATGATAATGACCATAACAATGATAATGGAAATAATAACGATGACGGTAATGATAATGATAATATATGTAATAGCAACAATGATCATAATTACGACAATAATAACAGCAATCATAATCTTAATGATAATAATGAACAAAATTATCATGATGCTAATACTATTAACAATAATGATAATGTTAACAATGATTGTAATAGTAATCAAGATTATGACAATGATAATGATGATAATAGTAATACTGACAGTATTGATAATAAAAATAATGAAAACAATTGTTATTATTACACATTATTGCCATCTCAATTCTTCTTATTATTATTTTCATCATAATTATCATCATCATTATCATCCTTATCATTACTATCCTTACCATTATTGTTATGATAATCGTTATTATCATTATCATCACCCTCATAATTATCCTTATTATCATTACCGTTATTACTATTGTCATAATCACTATTATCATTATCATTATCATCATTACCCTTATCATCCTCATTAGTAATCAAGGATGTATTATTATAATCACTTTCTCTTTATCGTCATTGTTCTGAATAGATATGCAATTAGTTCCTCATTATTTTTTTTATTTTTTTTATAGTCAATATCATAATAAAAGAGAGAATGACAAAGAAAATTAACACACAATACAAAAGGCCCACATAGTTATAAAAAAAAAAAAAAAAAAAAAAAAAAAAAAAAAAAAAAAAAAAAAAAAAAAAAAAAAAAAAAAAAAAAAAAAAAAAAAAAAATGTAGATAAGCGTAGCTATGGAATTCACTGTTGTATTAAATTCCATTTTCAGTTATTCGACCAAAGGTAATTACATTTTTAATTGTTTATATCAAAAATCCCCCCCAGATATTTTGGAATATTTTTACTGCTAGTGTGAAAATGTCTTCCTGTTTATTTTGTTTTATTTTGTTCCAATCGTTAATGAATGTTATTTGGTATTACTGGATTTATTGTGTTTTATTTATGAAATGTATCAATTCGTCATTTTGATTATTGTCATATTGGCATTTATTGTTCTGACTCCATTTCACCTGCGTCTGATACACCTGCCTCCAATCCCCCCTCTGTTTTATTATATTTTTTATTGTTGTCATTAATGCTAATATAATTCTTATATTATTGTCATCGTCGTTTTTTTATTTGTCCATTTTTCATGTTTCATTATCATAATTATCACTATTATTGTTAGTATCGTTGTTATCATTATTATTGATACTAACTGCGGTATCATTATAGTCATGGATAATTTTGGTACAATAATTTATGTTATTAACATTATCATCATTAACATCATCTTTTTGATAAACATTATCTCCATCATAACTAAAAACATAACCATCATCACTACCATCATCATCATCATCATCAATACCATCATCATAACCATAACAAAAGCTATAGTTATCACCCACCTCCTCCCCACTATCATCACCATCGTTTTATCCCCCCCCCCCCCCCCCCCCATCACCACATCACCATATCTTTCTATTTCCGCAAAACCTCAAGAATCGAACAGTTCCTCCGTATCTAAAAGATATCTTTATTAACAACGATCCACCGCAGATTTATACCCACACCTATCTACCTTGATATATCAGCTCTACGTTTGTTATTTGTCAATGTATTCCACGTTCACTGCTGTCGGATATTACGAAAACTTCGCTTATCCGGCGATCTAGGTATTGCGTCATTCTACTTTCTTTCGTTTTTTTTTTTTTTTTTTTTTTTTTTTTTTTTTTTTTTTTTTTTTTTTTTTGTTTAATCTGTCTATCTGTTTGGGTCGCTTGTTTTTGTCTATGGGTTCTGATTTTCAATTATATGTTTTCTCTTTCTCTTTCAATATATCTCACTCTCTCTCTCTCTCTCACTCTCTCTTTCTCTCTTCTCTCTGTCTCCCTCCTTCTCTCTCTCTCTCTCTCTTTCTCTCTCTCTTTCTCTCTCTATCTTTCTCTCTCTCTCTCTCTCTCTCTCTCACTTCTCACTCTATCTCTCTATCTCTTTCTCTTCTCTCTGTCTCTCTTCAAATGTCACTATCAATCAATCTCCAGGTCCAGTATAAAGGAGTTTCTCTTTTGTTGTCTCTTCTAAATATGGGCATGTCTGCGTCTTAGAAATCTGTAAGATGATGGAGCTTTTCTTTGTGTTTGTTCATATAGGTGTGGGTGGGTCAGGGGGGTAGGGGGGTTGGTAGGAATCTAAGGAGATGATTTTTCTTTATGTGTTTTTTTTTTCTTTATTTGTTTATTTATTTATTTTTGTTGTTGTTATTTTTTTTATGGTATGTTTTCTCTCTCTCTCTCTCTCTCTCTTTCTCTCTCTCTCTATCTATCTATCTATCATCCTCACAATCTACCTCCCATCCTCCCTTCCTCTCTCTCTCTTTCTCTCTCTCTCTCTCTCTCTCTCTCTCTCTCTCTCTCTCTCTCTCTCTCTCTCTCTCTCTCTCTCTCTCTCTCTCTCTCTCTCTCTCTCTCTCTCTCTCTCTCTCTCTCTCTCTCTCTCACTCGACATTTATCGCAACGGTACGAACGGAAATCGGACGAAAAGAGCGACGATAAACTCATTAGTCAGAGAACCTCAATAATTGCTCAATTTGCGCGAGCGACAGCAGGGGTAGGAGGGCCAGGGGGGCAGGGGTTAGGTGACGGGGGGAGGGGGGTCAAAATGGATGACGTGTGCATAACCTTTGAATAAGCCCCCTCCCCCCCATCCCACCCACCCCCTCTATCTCCCTCTACCTCCCTGCGCCTACGCTAGTCTACTCTCAAATGTTATATCTTTCTGGTTCTTCGTGTATGTGTGTGTTTATATGTGTGTGTGTATATGTGTCTGTGTTTATGTGTGTGTGTTTGTCTGTGTGTGCATGTGTGTGTGTTTGTGTGTATATGTGTCTGTGTTTATGTGTGTGTGTTTGTCTGTGTGTTTATGTGTGTGTGTGTGTGTGTGTGTGTGTGTGTGTGTGTGTGCATGTATGCGTCTGCGTGTGCATGTACAAGTGTATATATGTATCTGTGTCTGTATTTGTGTGACTGTATGTTTGGGTATACGTATATGGCTATTGCATGTGTTTGTGTGTCTGTATGTGTGCATGTACGTGTGTCTCTCTGGGTGTGTGCATGTACGAAAACACCTATTAAGTCATTATGTTTACCGAGCAGCATTGGAGAGAGAAAAAGGGATCGAACGCACCTGAAAAATTAATTGATCGGCTACGTTGACAAGAGATAAATTCCGCGGCTCCGTACCTCGCTTCTCGCTCGCTCGCTCGCTCGCTTCGTCTCTCTCTGTCTCTATCTCTCTCGTCTCTCTCTGTCTCTATCTCTCTCGTCTCTGTCTCTCTCGGCTTCTCTCTCACTCGCTCGCTCGCTCGCTTCGTCTCTCTCTTCTCTGTCTCTCTCGGGTTCTCTCTCGCTCGCTCGCTCGCTTCGTCTCTCTCTGTCTCTATCTCTCTCGTCTCTGTCTCTCTCTCGCTCGCTCGCTTCGTCTCTCTCTGTCACTATCTCTCTCGTCTCTGTCTCTCTCGGCTTCTCTCTCGCTCGCTCGCTCGCTCGCTTCGTCTCTCTCTGTCTCCCTTTCTCTCTACTACTCTGTCTCTCTCGACTTCTCTCTGCGCCAACTCGCTCGCTCGCTCGCTGGTCTCTCTGTCTCTGTCTCTCTCCGTCTGTCTCTCGCTCATCCTTCACTTCGTCTCTCTCTATCACTATCTCTCTCGTCTCTGTCTCTCTCAGCTACTCTCTCGCTCGCTCGCTCGCTCGCTTCGTCTTTCTCTGTCTCTATCTCTCTCGTCTCTGTCTCTCTCTCGCTCGCTCGCTCGCTTCGTCTTTCTCTGTCTCTATCTCTCTCGTCTCTGTCTCTCTCTGTCTCTATCTCTCTCGGCTTCTCTCTCGCTCGCTCGCTTCGTCTTTCTCTGTCTCTATCTCTCTCGTCTCCTTTCTCTCTCTGTTTCGCTCGCTTCGTCTTTCGACCTCTATCTCTCTCGTCTCTGTCTCTCTCTCCAGCTCCCACGCTCAACACAGAGCTCTCATCTCTATCTCTCTGAAACTCTCTCGCTCGCTCGCTCGCTTCGTCTTTCAACCTTTGAATAAGCCCCCCTCCCTACCCCCATCCCTACCCCCACCCCTCTATCTCCTCCCCCCTACCTCCCTCCGCCTACGCTAGTCTGCTCTCCATCGTGTATCTTTCTTGGTTCTTCGTGTATGTGTGTGTGTATGTGTGTATATGTGTCTGTGTTTATGTGTGTGTGTGTGTCTGTGTGTGCATGTGTGTGTGTTTGTGTGTATATGTGTCTGTGTTTATGTGTTTATGTGTGTGTATCTGTGTGTTTATGTGTGTGTGTGTGTGTGTGTGTGTGTGTGTGTGCATGTATGCGTCTGCGTGTGCATGTATAAGTGTATATATGTATCTGTGTCTGTATATGTGTGACTGTATGTTTGGGTATACGTATATGGCTATTGCATGTGTTTGTGTGTCTGTATGTGTGCATGTACGTGTGTCTCTCTGGGTGTGTGCATTTACGAAAACACCTATTAAGTCATTATGTTTACCGAACAGCATTGGAGAGAGAAAAAGGGATCGAACGCACCTGAAAAATTAATTGATCGGCTACGTTGACAAGAGATAAATTCCGCGGCTCCGTACCTCGGCTTCTCTCTCGCTCGCTCGCTCGCTCGCTTCATCTCTCTCTGTCTCTATCTCTCTCGTCTCTGTCTCTCTCTCGCTCGCTCGCTCGCTTCGTCTCTCTCTGTCTCTATCTCTCTCGTCTCTGGTTTTCTCTGCTTCTCTCTCGCTCGCTCGCTTGCTTCGTCTCTCTCTGTCTCTATCTCTCTCGTCCCTGTCTCTCTCGGCTTCTCACTCGCTCGCTCGCTCGCTTCGTCTCTCTCTGTCTCTTTCTCTCTCTTCTCTGTCTCTCTCGGCTTCTCTCTCACTCGCACGCTCGCTCGCTTCGTCTCTCTCTGTCTCTTTCTCTCTCTTCTCTGTCTCTCTCGGCTTCTCTCTCGCTCGCTCGCTCGCGTCTCTCTCTGTCTCTATCTCTCTCGTCTCTGTCTCTCTCGGCTTCTCTCTCGCTCGCTCGCTCGCTTCGTCTCTCTCTGTCTCTATCTCTCTCATCTCTGTCTTTCTCAGCTTCTCTCTCGCTTCGTCTCTCTCTGTCTCTATCTCTCTCGTCTGTGTCTCTGTCTGCTTCTCTCTCGCTCGCTCGCTTCGTCTCTCTCTGTCTCTATCTCTCTCGTCTCTGTCTCTGTCTGCTTCTCTCTCGCTCGCTCGCTCGCTTCGTCTCTCTATGTCTCTGTCTGCTTCTCTCTCTATCGCTCGCTCGCTCGCTTCGTCTCTGTCTCTATCTCCCTCGTCTGTCTCTCTCTGCCTCTCTTTCTTTCGTCTCTATCTCTCTCTCTCTCTCTCTCTCTTCTCATTTTGAAGTTAGCAAAATAAATAATTATAGCGATAAGATAGTAAGATAATGATTTAAAAAAAAATCAAAGAAGGCAAAAGAAAACAAAGAACACTAAAGCTATATATATATATATATACCTGTGTGTTTGTGTGTGTACGTGCGTGTGCGTGTTTGCTTAAAAGGAAGAGTGTGTGTTACTCCGTTTCTAAAGTGGGTTTTCAGGTAATTGGTAAAAATGTCGTCGGATACTTAGCAGAGAGGGATATATTGCAGGAGGCGTATTTTCACATGTCTAGGCTGCAAAGGATGCAGATGAAAATAATATCTACTGCATTAATCTGGTCATCAACATTATAATCATCAAAATATTGAAAATTGAAAATACTACTCATGCATTTTTTTTTTGTTTTAACTTAAGGGAAATCTAACTTCATAATTTCTCTCTAGAATCGCTTTGCATCTGGAACACAGCGCTAAATAAGTTCGTTCGTAGAATATGTAACATGCACATCATCAAAGGAGTCGTATAAACTTGCAACAAATTACAAGTTTTCCCTCTTGCACGCCAGGATGATGCTTCTTGTATTCATCCTTTATGTTTTTTTTTTTTTTTTTTTTTTTTTTTTTGCTGCATTAATAAAAAAAATCCGTATGTGTGTATAATTAAGATAATAGCATGTTTAGAATGATAAACGGATATCATTTTTGGTAAAAGTAATATCGATCTTAATGCTATTGACTTTGATATTAGTTGAAAATGCAAGAGATATTGTTCTGTAGTTTAGACAAAGCGTAGTTTGCGACGCTTGATTGAATTACATTTTATATGAAAGCGGTATTAGTTTTTTTTTATGATTGAGTTTTATTGTGGTGTGTAATATTTCATATGTTTAGTTCTCTCTCTCTCTCTCTCTCTCTCTCTCTCTCTCTCTCTCTCTTTCTATCTATCTATCTATCTATCTATCTATCTCTATATATCTATTTGTCTATCTTTAACTCTTGTGTTTTTCTTTTATTTCTCCTTTCTTTTGTTCTGTATATAGACCTCCTTCCTCCCATTCTGCCCTCCTTCTCTCCATCCTCCCTCCTTTCTTCCCCCTTTTCCTGATCCCTCTCTCCCTCCCACTCTTCTCTACCCTCCATCTTTCCCTCCTTTCGTCCTACTATTCCTCTCCGCCTGTCTTCCCTCCCTCCCTTTTGTCCCTTTCCCACTTTTCCTTCCCTCGCTTCCTTCTCTTTCCTTTCTAACCTCTATTCATTTTTCTATCCCCCTCCTATCCCTACCCCTTCCTCTCCCTCCCTCCCTCTCCCCCTCCCTCCCCCCTCTTCCCCCTCCCTGATTTTATTCCATCCATTCCGCATTTTAAACCCTCTAGATACGAAGTTATTAATCAGCGTTTCATCTCTCTCCCCCTCCCCTCCTTACCTCCCACCTCTCCCCCTCCCTCCCCTCCTTACCTCCCTCCCTCTCCCCCTCCCCTCATTACCTCCCACCTCTCCCCCTCCCCTCCTTACCTCCCACCTCTCCCCCTCCCCTCCTTACCTCCCACCTCTCCCCCTCCCCTCCTTACCTCCCACCTCTCCCCCTCCCTCCCCTCCTTACCTCCCACCTCTCCCCTCCCCTCCTTACCTCCCACCTCTCCCCCCCCTCCCCTCCTTACCTCCCACCTCTCCCCCTCCCCTCCTTATCTCCCCCTCTTCCTCCCCTCCCTCCCCTCCTTACCTCCCACCTCTCCCCCTCCCCCTCCCCTTACACCTCCCCACCTCCCTCCCTCTCCCCCTCCTTACCTCCCACCTTCCCTCCCTCCCCCTCCCCTCCTTACCTCCCACCTCTCCCCCTCCCCTCCTTACCTCCCACCTCTCCCCCTCCCTCCCCTCCTTACCTCCCACCTCTCCCCCTCCCCCTCCTTATCCCCCTCCCCCTC
>BOPN01002608.1:23773-31888 GCA_017312705.2 Penaeus japonicus | reverse complement strand
ATATATAAATATATATGCGCTCTCGCGTGTGTGTGTATATTCTCACGACTCCGATTACCTAGTGGGCGCGTGGAGGGAGCAACTGGTCGTGGTGCATTATGAGACAAAGAACTTGCGGATTCATCGGATCTCGAGGCCCGAGCTGCAGGGTTTGCGGTCGTGCGCGGAGGTCCTTCGCCGGAAACCGAGACCGAGAGGGACGTGCGAGAACGGGGCTTCCACCCCCCCCCCCCCCCCCCCCCCCCCGCCCCCTCCCGGCTCACTATTCCTTCTAAGATCAAGCGGCACCGCGGTTCAAGAATCACAACGGACTCGGGCGAATAGATAGAAGGATAAAGAGAGGAAATTAACTTATGAATAAAGAGGGACTGAGTAAAATAAGGTAAAGAAATAATTAAGGTGTAGGGGTATTTTTTTAATGGATTTAGGCGTAATTTGCAAAGATCCTGATAGATTTAGATGCATTTTTAATATTTTTTTATTCTGATATTGTTTATTTCGTTTATGCATTTTTTGTTTGTTTATTTATTTTGTGTGTGTGTCTCTGTGTGTTTGTGTGTTTCTCTAAAAGAGAGAGGGTGTGTTTTGTTTGTGTTTGTATGTGTGTATGTCTGTATTGTGTATGTGTGTGGATGAAGCTTAAGCCTTTTAGAGTAGATTAGTTTTTTAGTGTTATTTTTACTAAGGTCTCTCTCTCTCTCTCTCTCTCTCTCTCTCTCTCTCTCTCTCTCTCTCTCTCTCTCTCTCTTCTCTCTCTCTCCCCCCCTCTCTCTCTCTCTCTCTCTCTCTCTCTCTCTCTCTTCTCTCTCTCTCTCTTCTCTCTCTCTCTCTCTCTCTCTCTCTCTCTTCTCTCTCTCTCTCTCTCTCTCTCTCTATATATATATATATATATATATATATATATATATATATATATATTTGTATGTGTGTGTGTAGGCCTATGCACACACACATACACGAAATCATACACACAAACTTGTCTTACGATTAAGGTTCTGTCTTGACGTCCTTGAGCAGTTTCTTGCAACATTTGCAACACGCTCCTTCTTATCCTTCTCCTCGCGGAATTTCTGCTGTTCTGGTATCATGCCAATTCTGGTAGCAACATCCGTCATTATGCGAGTCTATTTTGATTCCGAACGGGGAATGTTTACCTTATGGCTATCTCTTTTATTGTTATGTTGCTTGTATCAATTCGTATTTTCATCTGATTTACTCTCCTTATTTGCTTCGTGTTCGTTAATAGGCCTTAAGAATATATTTTTTTATTGTCAAGCTTATAACCGGGTGAAGATTTGTAAATTTGCAATAAAATTCGAATTGCAATTAATTAACCTATTCACACACACACACACACACACACACACTGACACACTTTGTTTGTGTGTTTGTTTGTCAGTAAATTTTGCTGATGGTGATTTCGTTTATTTTTTTATTATTATTATTTTTTCATTTATCCTCCCCACTATTAGTATACCCATTTACCTTAGTAATATAACCATCTCCTTATATCCTTAACGATAAAGCATCATCGCTATAAAATATTTATTTCATTGTGATTCGTCAGGCTTCTCCGTCAAGAAAAAAAAAAAAAAAAAAAAATCATATTACCACTTCAGTTTTCCGTAGTAGTTACATGAGCTCATTACAGCGCCGAGAGGAGAGAATACATAATGACACGAGGCCTGGACGGGGGGGGGGGGGTGGGGGGTAGATGTGTGTGTGTGTGTGTGTGTGTGTGTGTGTGCTTTTGATGTCGTTTTGAGTGTGGCTCAGGTCGACTGAGGGTTGGGGGGGGGGAGTGGAGGGGGTACGGGGATGAGGTGGCTGTTTGGTTGTTCGTCTGTCAGATTGTGTTTGCCTCATGTTATGCAAGAACAAGGAAAAACATACAAAAACACTCAGACACTAATATACACAGACACATAAATGTCCACACACATAAAAACAAACACACACACAGACCCAGTCAAACGCAAACGCACACACGCTCAAACACACACACGCAAACACGCATACACACTCAAACACACATACACACTCAAACAGACACACACACAATCAAAAACACAGATAAACACCCCCCCCCTACAACCCCCTCCTCCTCCTCTCCCACCCACACACACACACACACACACACACACACACACACACACACACACACACACACACACACACACGCACACACACACGATTACATATCTCTCGTTGAATATATTAAGATAAAGAGTATAATGCGCACACACGGGATCTGCTTGGCTGGAAAAAGAAATTTGGTATTGCCTAAAATGATCATATGTTTCTGACAGTGCCTACGCGCGTGTGCCTGAGAAGGGGAGAGACCGTGCTTGGGGTGGGAGACTATGCCTTGCTGGGGGAGATGGGTGGGGATTGAAGGGAAGGAGGAGAGGAGAGGAGAGGAGGGGAGGAGAGAGGGGGTTGAGAAGGGGGAGGATAGAGGGGTTTGAGGGGGAGAGGAGAGAGGGGTAGAGAGGAGGGGAGGAGAAGGAGGGGGGGAGATAGAGTAGAAGAGTGGTTGACGGGGGGGGGGTGATGGGGGGAGATGTGTAGGAGTAGAAGATGAAGAGAAAAAGGAATAGATGGAGGGTAGACAGGAGACTAAGCAGAGGGAGGAAGGAAAAGAAGGGGAAGGGTACGGGGAAAGGAGAGAGAAGAGGGGGAGGGAAAAGAGTGGGTGTAGGGGAGAGAGGAAAGCAGGAAGAAAGGAGAGGAGAGAGAGAGAGAGAGAGAGAGAGAGAGAGAGAGAGAGAGAGAGAGAGAGAGAGAGAGAGAGAGAGAGAGAGAGAGAGAGAGAGAGAGAGAGAGACAGAGATAGACAGTGAATGAAAAAGAGAGAGCAAAATAAGGTCGGGGGCGTTGAGAAAGAGAGAGAGAGAGAGAAAGATAAAAAAAGAGAAAGAGGTGGGGAAGGGGGGGGGGGGCAGGGGGGCAGCCTACGAAACAGGCAAGTGGGAGAAGCATCGCCCCCCTCCCCTCAGTCTGATTAATGATGTGTCACCCCGGTAACCCCAGCGCCTCACAGGGGGTCGTCTCCCCCTCACCCTCACCCTCACCCTCACCCTCCCCCAACCTTACTCTTCCCCTTCCCCCTCCCCTCCCCTCCCTTCCACCCCCCCAACCACCCCCCCTCATCCCCATCCCCACCCCCCAGCTGGCGAGGCCCTGTTGTTCGCATTAATTTGGTCTCTGGATTACCATTCCCGAAGCTCACCTCTGCGTTGTTTTCATGCTCTTCCTGATCGTTCACACGCTGTAATTACTGTCCCCGTCGTCACTTCTTTCTTTGGAGGCCCTGGGCGAAGGAAGGGAGAGAAAGAGGGAGAGAGAGAAAGGGAGGGAGAGAGAAAGGGAGGGAGAGGGAGGGAGAGAGAAAGGGAGGGAGAGGGAGGGAGGGAGGGAAGGGGAGAGAGAGAAAGGGAGAAAGGGAGGGGGAGGGAAGGAAGGAGAAAGAGAGAGGGAGGGAAGGAGGGTAGGAGGGAAAGATAAAGAGGGAAGAAGGGAAAGAGAAAGAGAATGGGAGGGAAGGAGGGAGAGAGAAAGGGAGGGAGGGATGGAGGGAGAGAGAGAAAGAGAGGGAGGGAAGGAGGAAGAGAAAAAGAGAGAAGGAGGAAGGATGGAAAGAGAGAGAAATGGGGAGAGGGAGAGAGGAAGAGAGAGAGGGGAGAAGGGAGAGAGACAGAGAGAGGGAGGGAAGGAGGGAGAGAGAATGAGAGATGGGATAAGGGTAGAAGATAGATAGAGAGATAGATAGAAAGATAGATAAAGGGAAAGAGGGAAAGAGAAATAGACGGAGAGAGACGGGTGAGGCAGAGTGAGGGAGAAAAAGAGAGATAAAATTCTTCAGAAGGAAAAAGAAAAGTAAGAGAGAAAGAGAGAGGGGGAAGGAGAGTAAGAAAGAAAGAGAAAAAGAGGAAATGAAAGAGAGAGAGAGAGAGAGAGAGAGAGAGAGAGAGAGAGAGAGAGAGAGAGAGAGAGAGAGAGAGAGAGAGAGAGAGAGAGAGAGAGAGAGAGAGAGAGAGAGAGAGAGAGGAATGAATAATGCAATGGATTTAAGGCCAAAAAGTACCATTTCTTTCGATCTTTTCTTGTGGTTGTTCATAAAAGCTATCCCTTTCCCAGTATTATGGTTTATTGACCTTTTATATTGATTTTTTGGTCAGGTCTATTCTTTTTTTTTTTTTTTTTTGTTTTTGTTTCCTTCAATGTCAGACTCTTCCCCTTATTCTTCTAAACCTTCTTCTTGTTCTCGTCTTCCACTTTCTCCTCCTTCTCTTCCATTTCCTCTTCCTCCTCCTCTTCCTCTTCATTGAGTTCACCCTCTCGCTTCCGTAATCTTCTTCACTTCCCCTTCCTCATTCTCTCGTTATTGTTATTGTTATAATTATCATTATTTATTTTAGTATCATTATCTTTATCATTATTATTGTTATTTTTCTTTATCACTTTTATTTTTATTGTTGTTATCATTACCCCTTTATTATTATCATTATCATTATTGTCATTATTATCATTATCATTATTATCATCATCATTATCATCAATATCATTATTACTATCATTTTCATCATTATCATTATCATTATTATAGTAATCATTATTGATATTATCATTATAATGTCAATAATGATTACTATAATAATGAACTATTATTATTTTCATCATCATTACTACCCTCATTACTATCCTTGTTATCATTAACATTATCATTGTTATTACTATTATCATCGTTACTTTTAATATCATTATCATGATTATTATCATTATCATAATTATTGTCATTATTAATAACATTCGTCCTCCACCTCTTCCTCGACAACCACCTCCACAACCTCCACCACAACCTCCTCCTCTTCCTCCACCTCTCTTTCCTCCATCTCCATCTTCCATCTTCTCCTCCTCCATCTTCTTCCACCTCCTCCCCCTCCTCCATCTTCTTTCTTCTCCTCCTCCTCCTCCTCCATCTTCTTCCAACTCCTCCACTACCTCTTCCACCTCCTCCTCTTCCTCCACCTCTTTCTCCTCCATCTCCATCTTCCACCTTCTCTTCCTCCGCCTCCTCCATCTCTTCCTCCTCCTCCTCCTCCATCTTCTTCCACCTCCACCATTTCCTCTTCCACCTCCACCTCCTCCTCCATCTTCCTCCACCTCTTCCACCTCCACCTCTTCCTCCATCTTCCTCCACCTCCTCCTTCACCTCCTCCACCTCTTCCATCTTCCTCCTCCACCTCTTCCACCTCCACCTCCACCTCCTCCACCGGATGAATCCCAGAGGAACAGGTTCTTCCTGATGATGGATCTTAGGCTTCAGGGGGGTCTACGTTCTCCGTCTTTGTCCCTTGATGCTCGGCGATAAAGAAGAAGAAGAGGAGAGAACAAAGGAAGAGGAAGAGGAGGAAGAGGTAGGAGGAGAATAAAAAGAGGGTAAGGAAGGAGAGAAACGGAGAAGCGGGTATTTTCATGGAGATAGAGAGGAGAGGAGAGAGAATACACATACAGACACCAAACACACACACAAGCATACACATCCGCACACACATATACACACACACAAACACGCATACACATAAGCACAAACACACACACACACACACAACCACACGTACACATACACACACACACACACACGCATACACATACACATACGCACACAACCACACGCCATCCCCCGCACCCCCCATACACCCCCGCACCCCTACTCCTACCCACCCCACCCCACCCCCCCGTAACATCTCTTTCTCACCAGGCGCCCCCTGAGCACCCTCTCTCGCCTCGCCTCTGGAGGGGAACAAAGCCCCCTCACAGCCAAGGCATCCGTCAGAAATCCAGTTGCCGGAGTGGGTGGGGGTGGGGGGATGAGGGTGGGGGTTGGGGGGATGAGTGGGGGTGAGGGGGGTTGGGTGGGATGAGTGGGGGTTGGGTGGGATGAGTGGGGGGGTGAGGGGGGTTGGGTGGGATTAGTGGGGGATGAGGGGCGTGGGTGGGAAGGAGGGAGGGAGAGATGGAGGGTGAGAAGGGAGAGAGAAAAGATAGAAGAAAGGAAAAGAGGGAGAGGGAGGGAGGGAGGGAGAAGGAGGGAATGGGAGACGGAGAGGGAGAAAGAGAGAGAATGGAATAGAAAGAGAAAGAGAGAAAGAAAGAAAGAGAGAGAAAGAGAGAGAGAGAGAGAGAGAGAGAGAGAGAGAGAGAAGAAAGAGAGAGAGACAGAGAAAGAAAGAGAGAGTGAGACAGAGAGAGGAATAGAAAGAGAAAGAAAAAGAGAAATAGAGAAAGAGAGATAGAGAGAGAAAGTGAAATACAGAGAGATAAAGAAAGAAAGAAAGAGAACGAGAGAGAGAAAGACTTATAAGGCGAGAGTAAGGGGATGATGTGAAGAGTCAAAGGTGAAAGGGGTAGGGGGAGTATATGGGAAGGGGTGTGATTAGGGGGGGGGGCTTGCTTTTACGGGTGAAAAAGCCGTAAACGCGAGAGCCGGGAGAGAGAATGAAATCAGTGAAGAATATAATGAAAAGAATATTGACGATGGTGATGATGGTAATATTATATATATATATATATATATATATATATATATATATATATATATATATATATATATATATATATATATATATATATATATGCATATAAAATGATAAAGAATGATGATAACAAAAAGTATAATGGTGATAATATTGATAATGATGATAATAATGATTATAATGATAATAATGATGATAATAATATCAATAATAATGATAATAATAACAATGATAATGAAAATCATGATGATACTAAAGCAAATGTTGATGATAATGATAATGATAATAACAATAATAAAAATGATAAGAAGAAACTTTATGATGGTAAGGATAATGATAACAATGATGATGATGATAATGATATAGATGATAATAGTAATAAAAGGAATATGAGAATGATGATGATAATAATATTAATGACAATGATTCTGATAATAATAATAAGAATGATGATAATAACGATAATGATATTAATAATGATAATGATAGTAATAATAATAATGATATAACAACAATGATAATAATGACAATGATGATGATGATAACAATAGTAATGGTAATGATGATCATGGCAACATTACCAACAGTGATAATAATAATAGCAATACGGATAACAACAATTAATAACAAAGATATTAACAAAAATAGTAAAACACCAACAACACCATATATGATAATGATACAACACTAGCTCCAACAAAAAAACAACCCAAATCAACAACAACAAAAACAATATACAAAACACACCAAACAAACAAACAAACAAACAAACAACAAACAAACAGCAAACAAGCAAATAATACCATTGACGTGATGAGCTCAGATCAAGGGACTGTCAGAGAATATGATACAGTGACACCCTCTTATGCAACACGTTATGCAGAAAGAAGGGTATAAATGAGGTACAGGGGAGGGGGGGAAGGAGGGGGGAGGGAGGGAGTGGGGAGTAGGGAGTGGGGGGAGGAGGGGATAATTAGGGTTATAAAGGATATGACGCTTATGATGTGATGATTATGATGATGATGATGATGATGATGGTAGTTAGCTGGTGGGATTTAAAAAAAAAGTGGTAGATAGGGGGTAGGGGTGGGGAATGGGGTGGGGGGGGGTTAAGAAGGATGATAAGAGTGTTGGTGTTTGAATTATGGTAATGATAAGGTTGCAATATGGATGAGATGATGAACGCTGACGAGAGGAATGATAGTAATAATGATAACAGATTGTAGAAATAATTATGATAATAACGACAAGGAATGAAAATGAAGATAATATTGGTATTGATGATAACAATAACAATGATAAAACAATAATAGCAATAATAGCGATGATTATAATGATGATGATAATAATTATAACAATTATCATTGTCATCAATATAATCATTAGCATCATTACTATGATAGCCATCATCTACATTATTATATTCATGATAATGATAATGACGATAACAATAATACCAATAATGACAAAAGTAATGAAAATAATCATTATAATGATTATAATGATAGTAATGATAATGCTGGTAATGGCACTAATGATAACGATAATAATGATGATGATAAGGATGATAATGATA
>BOPN01002608.1:8773-18773 GCA_017312705.2 Penaeus japonicus | reverse complement strand
GTTTTTGTTTTGTTTTCATCGTCGACTATTATTCTTATAATAATTAGAGAGAGAGAGAGAGAGAGAGAGAGAGGGAGAGATACTGAAAGAAGAGAAGGAAGATAAATAAAACATAGCATGAGGTAGATTAAAGGAATAATGGAACTAGTAATAACAAGCTTCACACACATAAAAAAAACAATAATTACAAAAGATAATGAAGGAATAAAGAAAAATCTAGTGAGTGAGAGTGAGAGAGAGAGAAAGAGAGAGAGAGAGAGAGAGAGAGAGAGAGAGAGAGAGAGAGAGAGAGAGAGAGAGAGAGAGAGAGAGAGAGAGAGAGAGAGAGAGAGAGAGAGAGAGAGAGAGAGAGAGAGAGAGAGAGAAGAAAGAGAAAGAAGAAAAAGGAAAAAAAAAGTTTTAACAGATGAAGATGTCCACCTTCGAATAGGCCAAGAATACTTTCCCCCCCACCCCCCACCTCTCTATCCCACCCCACCCTAAAAAAGATACATCAGTTGTCACAGGCGAAGGTAGGGGATCCATGACCCCTCCCCACCCCCACCCCCCCAAACCAACCTCCTACTTTCTTCTTCTTCGCCTTCCCTCCTCTCCTTGCCCCCCCCCTCCCCCCCCTCTTCTTCTGCTACTTCATTCCTATCCCTCCATTATTTTTGTCTCACCTTTTCCTCCTTCTCTCTCTCTCTCTCTCTCTCTCTCTCTCTCTCTCTCTCTCTCTCTCTCTCTCTCTCTCTCTCTCTCTCTTACCCCTCCCTTCCCACACCACCACCCTCCTCCTCACTCACTCCCTCTCCATCCTTCCTCATACCGTCCCCCTCCACCTCCTTCCCCTCCCCCTCCCCCCCCCCCCTCCTCCTTCCCCACCCCCCTCCTCCCTCCCTCCCTCTCCTTCCTTCCCTTTTCCTTCAATTATTCCATCTTCATCGGTTCCTTATAGAGACGCCTCTCCATGCCCCCCTCACCTTCCCTCTCGATGTAGAAATATTATTAGTCTTTGTATCTTCTTATTGGCTTCTTGGCGACCTGCTGTTGCGACCATAATTGTCGCTTTGAGAAGGTAATCAAGGGATTCCTTCTTCTTCTTCTTCTTCTTCTTCTTCTTCTTCTTCTTCTTCTTCTTCTTCTTCTTCTTCTTCTTCTTCTTCTTCTTTTTTTTGAGGGGTGCGTGTTTCTTATTCTTCCCTTCGTCTTTTCTTTTTTGGTGGTGTGGGGGGGGGGGAGGGGTAGGAGGAGGTGGTTACTGTCCTTCTCTGATTATCATTCTATCATGTTATTTCCCTTGCGTTCCATTCCTGTTATTAGTTATTAATTCCTGTCATCACTGCGCATTTCATCATGTTATCTCATCTTTAATTTTCTGTCGTTATATCATTTTATATCTTATGCTTAAACCGTATTATCTAATCGAACGGATCTGCAACCACGAAAGACAACCTTAAATATGATCATCATATTCGCGCAGTTGCACAATCTGCAGGTGTACACACATGCAATGAAATATATGAAAACACTCACAGGTACATACATAGACCCATTGTATTCCATTTATCTCAATTAAAGCGACACATGTACATAAATACCGCACCTATACAGACATACATACACAAATGCTACCTCGTATGTACGTATACACAAGCATAAATTAAGATACACAGGTATGCAGACAAGAACACACAAATATCAAAACACACACATATAAACACACAGACAAAAACACACACAATCATAAATACACAGAAAAGCAAACTATAACAGAAACAAACAGACAAACAAACAAAAGACAAACAAACACACAGACAAACAAAGACTCAAACTAACAAACACACAGATAAACAAACACACTACCAAACAAGCACAAAGACAAACAAGCAAACACACAGACAAATAAAACAATAGATAAAAAAATATTCACACAAATTCTCAGACTCCCCAATGATAAAACAAAAACAACACGTACAAACACACAGGCCCCTCCCCCCCACAAAAAAAAAACACGTACAAACACACAGACCCTATAAAAAAAAACTCATGCAAACACACATACCCCCCCAAAAAAAAAGAATAATAATAAATAAAAAAATGTCTCAACCCCCTAATGTATTTGGAGAATGGGGAGAGAGCGGAGACTGCAAGCATGAGTCTTAACTTTACACCGTATTGTGCACATAGGAGGCTTAACGATGGTAGAGATGTAGCATTTAAGAAAGAAAACGTAATATATCAATTATTTAGATAGAACCGAGATAGGGAGGCTATCATGCGTCTATGCTGATTGGAAATTCAGAATAGATATGCAGGTGTGTGAACATCAATATCCCTGTGTGTGTATATATATTACATATATTACACATATGTACATATATATATGTATATATATATATATATATATATATATATATATTATCGTACCTCTGGCATGACCACACCACAAGCTGAAGAAAAATTGTGTCGTCACTGCCCCCCTCAGGAAGCTCGATCATGGAGCCCCCCCCCCCCCCTTCTCCTCTCCTCCTCTTCTCTTCCTCGTCCTTCTCTCCCCTTCTTTTGCTTTCTTTTGCTCTCTTTCTTTTCTTTTTTTTTTTTTTTTTTTTTTTTTTTGTGTGTGTGTGTGTGTGTGTGTGTTTCGCTCTTTTTTCTCTCTCTCTTTCTCTCTCTCTCTATCTTTCTCTCTCTATTTCCTTCTCTCTCTCTCTTTGTCTTCTCTCTCTTTCTTTCTCTCTCTCTCTCTCTCTCTCTCTCTCTCTCTCTCTCTCTCTCTCTCTCTCTCTCTCTCTCTCTCTCTCTCTCTCTCTCTCTCTCTCTCTCTCTCTCTCTTTCTCTCTCTCTCTCTCTCTCTCTCTCTCTCTCTCTCCCTCTCTCTCTCTTTCTCTCTATCTGTCTGTCTCTCTTTTTCTCTCTCGCTTTTACTCTAACTTTCTATCTGCTCCTTCCCTTCTTCTTACTCCTCCTCTGTCCCGCTTCTCCCTTTTAAACAAACAATCTAGCATAAGTTATTCATAAGATTATTCTCATCATCTTTATTCTATTTTTCTAACTCTCTTTTTCTCTCCCTTTGTTTATCTATCTGACTGTCTGATGCTGCTGTTGGTTATTATTGTTATTGTTATTATCCTTGTTATTATCATTATCATCATCATTATTATTGTAATCATTATCATAATTCGTTTTATCATTACTTTTATTGTTATTATCATGTTTATCATCCGTTTTGATATTATTCGTGTCATTATATTTTTCCATTATTATCGTCATCATTATTTTCATTATCATCATAATTTAATCATTATTACCAATATTCACATTTTCAACATTGTTATCATTATTATCATTAATGTTATCCTTATTGTTATTATTGTTATTATCATCCTTAATATTATCCCCATTACCAATATCGCTATTATCACCATTATGAATATCATTATTATCATTACTATTATTACTACTGTTATCATTATCATTATCACCGTTATTGTGATTATCATAGTCACTGATATCATTATCTTTAAAAAATACGCACGTTATACTATTATCATCATTATCATAAGAATTACCATGATCATTATGATGATAAAAATGAAAATGTTGATACGAAACAACAATAATACAACTAAGAATAACAAAAATGGTGACAACATTAACAATGATTAATCCCTCCTCTTCCCTCCTCTCCCTTCCTCTTCCCTCCTCTCCCCTCCTCTTCCCTCCTCTCCCTTCCTCTTCCCTCCTCTCCCCTCCCCATCCCTCCTCTATCCTCCTCTATCCCTCCCCTTTTCCCATCCTCCCTTCCTTTCCCTCCCCTTCCCTCCTTTCCCTTCTCCTTCCCTGCCCATCCCTCCTCTCCTGTCCCCTTCCCTCCTTTCCTTTCTCCTTCCCTCCCCATCCCTCTTCTCCCTACCTCTACTACTCTCCTCTCCTCTTCCCTCCCCATCCCTCCTCTCCGCTTCTCGTCCAATCTCTCCCCTAATCTTTCTCCCCTCCCCTCTTCTCTCCTCCACTTACCTACTTTTCCCTCCTCTCCGCTCCTCTTACCTACTCCTTCCTCCCCATCCCTTCTCTCTCCTCCCCATCTCCCTCTCTCCTCCCCATCCCCCCTCTCCCCTCCCCATCCCTCTCCATCCCACCTCTCTTCTCCCCTCCCCATCCCCCGATGGATGGGCAGATGAGAAGCAGTGTGTGATCTGATGCACGATTCGCCAGAAAAAAGGACTAGGAATTCCTCGTCAAGCAGGGCTGAAAAGAAGAAGAAGAAAAAAAAAAAGAATTTGAATTTTAGATCATAAAATCAATCACATGTTTTAGTTTCTTCATTCAAAAGATGAATAAGGAACCTGATAGGAAAAGGAAACCTACGAATCATCACCATATTAGCATTATCATTACATTCATTAACATCACTATACTTATTATCTCCCTGACCACTACAATTACTATCATCCTCAAAATAACCACTATTACCATCATTATATCAACACCGCCACTACCGCCACAATCACGACCGCCACAGTCACCATTCCCACCACCACTAACACCACCACAACCCTCGACCCCTCCCCCTCCCCCACCCCATCCCTCTCTTCTCCCTTCCCCACTCCTCCCCATCCCTCCTCTCTGCTCCTCTCCCCTCCCTATCCCCCCTTCTCCTCTTCACATCACCTCTCTCCCCTCCTCTCCCCTCTCCTTTCCCTCCCTGATTTTTACAAATACTGTCATAAAATCTGACATATTTCTTAAGTGATGACTGTCATGTTCAGAGTTTCATTTGGAATAAAAGCAGATGATGATTAGTATAACGAAGAGAATGTTCTTGTTTGTAAATAGGGATTAGTGTGTTGTGTTTTTTAATTTGTTTTGTTTTTGTTAGTTATTGATTTTGTTGTTGTTGTCTTTGTTTGGTACTTTTATTTATGGTGTCATCTTTATTTTGTTTTCTTTTGTAAATAATTTTGTTTCGTTATTGTTGTTGTTAGAATGAGGATTATTATAAGGATTATCATAGTTTTTGGTGTTGTTATTATTATCATTATCATCATTATTATTGTCATCATCATCATCCTTATTTTCATCATCGTGTTTATCATCATTATCATTATAATTGTTATTCTCGTCCTCATCATTATTTTTATTATCATTATTATTATTATCACCATAAACACTTTTATTTTCATTATCTTTCTTATCATAATTATTATCATTATCATTGTTATTCTTATTGTCATTATCATCACTATTAATGTTATCATTATCTTCATTATTAGTATTATCACCATTATCACTATTATTATCCTTATCATTTTCAATATCATTGTTAATATCATTATCATTATCATTATTATCATTATCATCATTATAATTTTCTATCATTATCATTATTGTTATTGTCAACGTCATTTTATTTGTCTTATTCTTATTTTCGTAATTATCATTATCATCCTTATCATTATCATCCTCATTATTATATTCTCATTATTGCGATCATTGTTACCCTTATAATCATTATCATTATTATCATTATCAGTACCATAATTATTATTGTTATCATTATAATGTCACCATTATCATTTTTTCATTACTATCCTTTCTATTATTATCATCAGTATTATTATCATAATCGTCATTATTACAATTACCATTGCAATTACCATTCTTGATCTAAATCTAAATCAAAGTTTCGGTGCCAAAAAGAAAAAAAAAATAGTAATAATACAAGAGACATAGACGTAGAGAGACCTATGTAAGATCCGTGGAATCTTCACAGCTGGTGAATTCAAGGACTGGGGAGGTGGGATGTTCTTTTGTTTTATTTTATCTTTTTTTTTTTTTTTCTTTTTTATATCTTCTTTTGACCCCCGTTATACTGACTATTGTTTGTGTATGTAAATGCTAATGTGGATAATTTCTTTGTATGATTTTGTGGATTAGTATACTTGTGTCATATTTATATTTTTGTTGCTCTCTTTGTTTCTCTCTGTTTCTCTCTCTCTCTCTCTCTCTCTCTCTCTCTCTCTCTCTCTCTCTCTCTCACTCTCTCTCTCTCTCACCTCAATCCTCACCCATCTCCACATCCGTACCCTTCCTATCCTATAAACATCCACGCACTTCATCCATCTATCTTCTACCTTTCTACTTTCTATCCTTAACCCTTAAGAAAAGGATAACAATAATAAAACGAAAATTAAAGAAAGAAAAACAACAGCTTATAGAGGATACCACCACTTTATTGATATCATTTTGTTCTTTATTCGAGGTGTTTGCTTATGAGATTGTGATGGAGAAATCGATGAGGTGTTCGGTGTTTTTGTTTGTTTGTTTATTTGTTTCTGGTTTTGTTGTGTTTGATTTTGGTGATGTTTGTTTTTTCTATCTTGTGTGGATTTTTTTTCTCTATATTGTCTTTATAATTTTATATATATAAATGTATACATATGTGCATAAGCATTTATATATATATATATATATATATATATATATATATATATATATATATATATATATATATATATATATATATGTATATATATATATATATATATATATATATATATATATATATATATATATGTATATATATATATATATATATATATATATATATATATATATATATATATATATATATATGTGTGTGTGTGTGTGTGTGTGTGTGTGTGTGTGTGTGTGTGTGTGTGTGTGTGTGCATATATATATATGTATATATATACATATATATATATATATATATATATATATATATATATATATATATATATATATATATATATATATATATATATATATATATATATATATATATATACATATACATATATATGTGTTTTGATTACTGTCATGAAACGATGATATTTGCTCAGACCAGCTTATGACAATTGGAATTTATGATTCAATTCAGATCTGCGAAAGTGAAGCTTCGTTTGGGCTATATATATAATATATATATATATATATATGTATATATATGGGTGTGTGCATACATATTTATGTGTGCGTGAATCAAACACCATCGTGATCCTCTACAATTGAATATCATTCTACATTTCATCCAATAATTTACACTTCCTGTATTTATTCCACATCCGGGTCTATTCTCTCTCTCTCCATCTACACCATCATCACCAGTATTCTTACTCTTCCAATAAAACCCAAAATAAAGGAGAGAAAGAGAGAGAAAAAAAAATACATACAACCAAAAATATAAATAAACATGACTTCACAATTTGTAACTATGCAATCTTTTTGTTGCAAGGTTCCATGAACTTCTTAAGCTATCCGTTACCTCTGCAGCATCCGTATTGCGAAGGTGAGATAACCGACAGACCACAAAGCATCATGCGCTCGGCCGCAAGCAGTGAATCAAGAGTAATGCTTGCCTGTTATTGTGACCGGAAGATGCTATGCTTGTTGTAATATTTGATTATCTTGCGGTTGCATGCTGCTTATTATTCTTATTCTTATTCTTTTTTATTTCTTTTCTTCTTCTACTTCTTCTTTTTTTTCTTTCTTTTGTTTCTTCTATTTCTTTCTACTTTTTTTCTTCTTCTTCTTTTCTTCTTCTTCTGTGTCATCTATTTCTTTTTTTCTTCTTTTTCTTCTTCTTCTTCTATATCTTCTTCTTCTTCTTTCCTCTCCTGTTTTTTCTACCACTAATTCTTTCTTTTTGTTTTGTTTTCTTTGTCTATTTTTGTTTTCATTCTTTGTTCTTCTTGTTACTGTTGGATTGTTTGTTGTTACTGTAAATGTTATTATTATTATTACTATCATTTTCATGAGAACATGTGTGTCTATGTCTGTTCACAAACGTATAGGCCTCTGTGCGTTTGTGTGTACATCTGTGTCTGTTCATAATGCGTATGCTTATTTGTGCGTGTGTCTGTATCCGTCTGTGTACATATGTGCGTCTATGTGTATGCTTCTGTGGATCTTCTTATGTGTCCGTATGAGTCTCCGTACCTGTGTATGCGCGTGTCTGTATGCATGTGTGTCTTCTCATATGTGTGCGAGTGCCAGTATACAACCGTGTGCGTGTATTTGCGTCCGTGTGCGTGTGTGTGTTTCAGTGTGCGTGCGTGTGCGTGTGTGTGTTTCGGTGTGCGTGCGTGTGTTTGCCTCCGCGTACGTGTGCGTGACGCGCTATCACGTCACATTCACCTTTACCTTCGTCACAGTCGTCAACTCTTTTATCCTTATCATCAATCATTTCTTTGTGTTTCTCTTTTTATCAAGGTTACTATCTGCTATCTGTTATCTCGGGTTATTTGGTTATGTCTTGTAATGCTGTTGTAAATGAGTCGGAGGATTTGGTTTGTTTGACCTCTTTCTCTCTCTCTCTCTCTCTCTCTCTCTCTCTCTCTCTCTCTCTCTCTCTCTCTCTCTCTCTCTCTCTCTCTCTCTCTCTCTCTCTCTCTCTGTTATCAGTGATGTCTTCATTCATATCATATATATTTATATTTTTTTCTATCAATAATAATGATACCATAATTACCATCGTTACCATTATCAATACCTTCTTGGTATCACTTCCATTTTCATTTTCATTTCATATTCATTTCATCCTCTAATATGAGCGTTACTAGATTACCATCATTATCATTAACATCATTCTCAAAGTTATAATAATCACTTTTTTTTAAGCATCTTAGCCGCCACGTCATCCAAATCAGCTGTTATGATTATGATAATTTTACTCAAATATATCTATTACTATCCCTACAACTACTTTTGTCTCCACTGTCACCACTTTCACTACTATCATCACCGTTTGACAAGTACACAATTCATCACTATCTATCCGAATCAGCTGTTGTGATCATCAACTCAAACACAACCACCATCATCATCATCCTTATCACCACTACTCCCTCCTTCATCACCCTACTACCACTACAAACACCCCTCCCCCCCCCCACCTCCTCACCACCATCAACAGTGACATTAAACTCCCCTATTCATCACCACAGCCTCTCGCGGTTGCATCATCACCACCACTACAATCATCATTCTTACTCAGCAACGCTTAATCTTCACCAATGCCGGCTTCTTCAGCACATCATCATCATCATCAACATTAACATATCATCACCATCTCTGACGCTGTTGCCATCAGCTGGTCATACATTTCTTGGACTTGGATGAGACCTGTTTTATTATTTTTGTTTATCTATCTTGTTTATCTATCTTTTTTTTGTGGGGGGGGTATGTCTTTGTTGTTGTTGTATTTTGTTTGTTTGTTTCTTCTGTTCGTTTTGTTTCGTTAGTTTGAATGTATCTATCGATAAGTATGTCTGCCTGTCTCTCCCTCTCTCTCTCTCTCTCTCTCTCTCTATCTATCTATCTATTTATCTATCCATCTATCTTTGTATCTGTTTATCTATCTATCTATCTTTCTATATATCTATTTATCTGTCTATCTGATATATCTATTTATTTGTATCTTTCCATCTATCTACCCATCTATATATTTCTAGACCTACACACACACATACACACACACACACACACACACACACACACAATATATATGTATATGTATATATATATATATATATATATATATATATATATATATATATATCCCTTCCCCTTCCCCCCCTCCCCAACCCCCCCCATTCTCCCCCTTCCCCCCCCCCCAACCTCCCCTATTCTTCCCTTTCCCCAACTCTCCCCCAACCTTCCCCCCTTATTCCCACCCTTCCCCTCTTCAACCCCTACCTCTTCCACTTTCACTCCCCAACCCTCCCTCTTCCCCTTCCTTTCCTCTCTTCACCCCTCCACTCCCCTCCACTTTCCCTTCTCCCTCTCCCCCCACCCCATCCCCATTCTCCCCTTTTCCTCAACCTTACCCCAACCCTTTCCCCAACCCTCCCCCCCAACTCCCCCATTCTCCCCCTTTCCCCTCCCCTCCCCCATTCTCCCTCTTCCCCTCCTCTCCCCCAACTCCCCCATTCTCCCCTTTTCCCCTCCCTTACCCCCAACCTTCCCCCCCCCCTATTCCCACCCTTCCCCTCAT
>BOPN01002608.1:1273-3773 GCA_017312705.2 Penaeus japonicus | reverse complement strand
CCTCCCCTCTCCCCCCCTCCCTCAGCCCCAATTACATAGCACACACAAAGTTCCCTCCTGCACCATGATCACATATGCAAGTTGCCCTCGCCTAAGTACACGTTGCATGTGCACTGGAATTAAGAAGCGAAGGGTTCTTTGCGTGTGTGTGTGTGTGTGTATGTATGTGTGTGTGTGTGTGTGTGTGTGTGTGTGTGTGTGTGTGTGTGTGTGTGTGTGTGTGTGTGTGTGTGTGTGTGTGTGTGTGTGTGTCTCTGTGTGTGTGTGTGTGTGTGTGTGTGTGTGTGTGTGTGTGTGTGGACTCGGATCCTCTTCTTAAAGTATAGACTACAAGGCAGAAATTACCCTTCTCGCGACTTATTATCCGCAGTTAGAAAATATCAAGTTCTACTTACCTTGACAGATATAGGCAATCAGTCAGTTGCAAAGAAAAAAAAAGAAAGAAAAAAAAAAGGAAAAAAAAATAGAAATAGGAAATAAACTGCCATGACAATCATCATTTTGAAGGGGGGAGGGGGAAGAGGGAGGTAAAGGGGGTGTTTAAAGGAGGAGGGAAGGTTTAGAGGGGGAGGGGGGTTATGGGAGAGAGGGTGGGGAGGGGAAGGGTATAGAGTTTTAGCGGGTTCTAGGAGAAGGGTGGGGGGAGGGGGAGAAAGAGAGAGGGGGGTTTTGAGGGGGTTTTAGGGGCTGGGGGAGAGGGAAAGAGAAGAATGATTAAGGGTTGTAGGAGGGAGGAGGAGTGGGGGGGAGGGGGGAATAGGTAGTAAAGACAGGGGGAAGGGGAATAGGGGGAGAGGAGAGAGGGAGGAAGGAAGAGAGGAGAAGAAAAGGAAAATGGTGGGGGGGAGGAAGAGGAAGAGAAGGATAAGTAAGAGACGAGGAGGCAAAACATAGGGGAGCTAGAGAGAATGAAAAATTCTGTGGGGGGGAGGGGGGAGAAAAAAAGGAAGAGATGAGAAGAGAGAGAAGGAAAAGTGAGGGGGGCGGTGGGGTGAAGGAGAAGGAGGAAAAAAGAAGGAGGGAAGGGGTCCATCCAGCGGTTTCGAGATTACTATGATTACAAATTAATTATAACATTGGTCTCAGGTTCGTGTAATTATATGTTTACCGACGCAACAGCCAACAGATTACCATGGAAGAAAAATCTACAGGTACAGGTCACACGAAGACAACGAAAGGAGACGAAGAAGAGAAAGAAATATATAGATGATATATATGTAAGTAAAAAAAAAAGAAAAAAAAAAAAGAAAATAGACGGAGAAGATACGAAGGTCAAGAGGGTGATATAAGCAAAAGTTTTTTTTTCTTTTTCTTTCTTTTCTTCATCTTTTTGTCGCAGTCTTGTCCTGTTTATATTGCTTAAGGTCTATATTATTTTACTTCCTATTGATCATCATAAAGTACATATCAGTGATTTTCCTTTCCTAATCCTTTTTTATATTTTTTAAACTGCTTCATCAATGTTTTCAATGATAATGATAATGATATTAATGATTGCAGATATAACTATTACTATCATCATCACAATCATCATTATCATTATCATTGATCTTATCATTACTATTAATGTTATCAGTATTATTATTATAATTATAATTATGATAATCATTACTTTTATGGTTATCATCACTATCATCATTACCATTATCATCACTGTTGACATTGGTCATATCATTATCATCATTTGCATTAATAAGAGCAATAACACTATTATCAACACATTGTTATTGATATTGTTATTATCATTCTTTTATTATATTATTATTATTTTTATCAATGCAATTATCATCGTTATCATTATTTCCATTATTACTATAATTAACATCATCGCCATTATCATTATTATCACCATTATCTTTATTTATGTTCTTGGTAATATAAATATCTTATACTAACATCTTTAACGACATTTTATAATTATTTTCATAGTTATCATTACCCTTATTATTGTCATTCTCAGCATTATTGTCATTATCACGATTATTGTTATCATCATCATCATGAGCACTAGTATTAGTATTACCCTCAGCATTATTATTATTATCAACATCGTTCTTAATATCCTTCTCATTGTTTTGTCCTTATCGTTATTAATATTACTATCATTATTGTTGTAATTATTTCTGAGATATTCATTACTGCTCTTTAACTATTATCATTGGTATTTTCATTGTCATTGTTGATATCATTATCTTTATTGCCACTTCCAATACTATCTTTATCCTTATTATTATTGTTATTATCATCACAATTACCATAATCAATAATGGCTGCTATTAATATTCTCAGTATTATTTTTTTATCATTATGATGATCATGATATATTTTATTAGATTTTCCTCCTCTGTCACTTTTCAGTTCTTCTACCTTTGCCCCGTTTATACAATTGAATATCTGAATATACGTGCGTGTGTGTGTATGTGTGTGTGTGTGTGTGTGTGTGTATATATATATTTATATATATATTTTTTTTTACATAAATACATAAACATATGCATAT
>BOPN01002607.1:182500-192500 GCA_017312705.2 Penaeus japonicus | reverse complement strand
TGAGAAGGAAGTCAAGTAGTTACGCTCAAGTAAGTTACGGTCTCCCCCTCCCTGTTTTGTATATAAAATAAACGATTTTCTCATTTCCGTTCCTTTTATTATCACTTCTAGTTCGAATTTGTATTTGCTTTTATTAAGGAACACGTTTACGTTATTGGAGAACCCATAGGATTTTATTAAAAGTTCGAAACTTATGTCTTTGAACCTTGCAGTAACTGTGGAGCTGGAGTAAAAAGCATGTGTCATTTTTGTTTTGAAAGCTTTTACATTAGATATTTTGTTAAAATTATGAACGAGGAAGTCCTCAATATCTTCGTGTTTCCGCTCGTTCTACGTGGTTGTTTATATCTTCCAAGTTGCGGTTGGGTGGATGCTGTTGTTTGTTCTTCCATTTACTGTTCCTAATGCGGCTTGTTCTGGGTGTTACTTGCATAGAAGCCTCGTTCCTCACAATGGTTGTTGACGTCTCAGCGTTGTTCCTCGGCAAACGCTTGAGTGGCATCGGGCGGGGGGCGGCTGGCGTGTCAGCAAGGTCACGAGTCTGCTAGCTCGGAGTGGGTACAGGTAGAGAGGGCGGAGTGTCAGGCGAGGGTGGAGGTGATGGGGAAGAGCTAGGAGAGGCATTGGTGTGGTTGTGTGTGTATTCATTTGGTGGCGTGGAGGTTGAGGACGTTCTTGTAAGAGGAAGGGTTATACAACTTCCTAATTTGGTGATATAGAACCATCCGTGCACATGCCTTTTTCGCTGCAATGAAGCACAGGATAGTGTTAAGCTCAATTGTTATATTGCCGATCTAATAAATGGCTTTTCTCTTTGTTATTTTCATTGTTTATTTGATATGTTCCTTAGCAATCTTCGTTATTGTTACTATATTATCTGGCAGGCTTGCTAAGGTTGTTACTAATCGCCCTTTGCCCTGGGCGAGGACGCGGTTTTCACTGAGGAAGACGATTTAGAGCACATGGCGTCAGAATGCCACAAGTTTTCGACAACACGCAGGTCACCTGTTTTGTGTTTGGCAAGGCAGATCATTATGCAAGAAACTGCACTCAACGAGCTGACTTACATATTCCACAAACGAGATTGTCAAAAAACGGAGACCAGACTACGCAACCACCAGCGAATTAATTCAGAAGGAGGACTGTCTGGAGAGGCATGAGGAAAATATTCTCGCCATGGGTTCTGAGTCAGAGAATTGTTTGATCGTCAGTTTCAAGGTTGGCCGTTAATATTTGTAATAGAACAAATACTCCATTTTGTACACCCAACTGTATCACAACCACAGTAGAGATACTTCATGAGGGCATACAAGAGAATGATGTGACCCTTACCAAAGGTTGCTCCACCTTACATGAGCAAAACCAGCTGTTACTCCTAATGTCCATCATCACGGAGGCAAAGGAGTGCGCTGAAGAGGAGGAGTGCGACGACCCCCTTAACCAAGAGTTGGACAGTTTCGACCCAAGCATGTCGAAAGTTGAGTCTGTCGAATATAATGAGGAAAGATTGAGTAAACTTCTAACAAGTTTGAAGAGTGATGAGTGGAAGGTCACGAGGACCCAAAAACAAGCTGCAATCAAGATAATCCGTGAACATCAGCAAGCTTTCAACCTGAAGGGCGAGCCACTATCTCGCACCCACTTAATAGAACATTGCATCAAAACAAAAACCGAGGACCCTGTTTTTGAACATCCCCGGTTTGTGCCATTAAAAGCAAGACCCATTGTGGACGCCGAGGTTGATGGACTACTAGAGCAAGGGCAAGTAAGGCTCTCGACTAGTCCATGGAATGCTCCCATTGTACTTGTTAAGCGTAAGGATGGTAGACCACGTTTATGCATCGACTATCGTCATCTGAACCGTCAGAGCAAATTCGATTATTTTCCATTACCCAGAATAGAGGAAATCTTATATGAATGCAGCTAAGCAACTGTTTTCTCAACACTAGATCTCCGAAGTGAGTACCATCAGGTTCCCATGGATGAGGGTAGCATAGAGAAGGCAGCCTTTTCAACACATAATGGTCATTATGAGTGGCTCAGCATGCCTTTCGGTCTGTCAGGGGCACCAGCCACATTTCAGAGTATGATGACGAGGGTACTGGCTGGACTCCTAGGGAATGGTGTCAGTGTATTCCTTGATGATGTTGCCATCTATCATCGGAACTTCGAGGAACACTTACGAGGACTCGACGACGTCCTTAAACGGCTCGCCAATGCTGGTCTTCAAGCGTCCCTTGAAAAGGGGACCCACGCTACCAAGAGGCCCATTTCCTTGGTCCCAGTGCCTAAGGAAGAGAGCACGATAACCTGGATTAAGGTTCCCCTTTCAATTGTTACTTGTCTCAACAAACTGACAGAGTACAAACAACTATATGTGTCTTTTACAATATAAAAATACAAGAAAGACAAATGAAATACCAAAAAATCATTGTTTTTTTTCATTCGGTCGTCTTTTTTTTGGAGGAGTTTGGGTCTCGATAATCAGTGATGAACTTCGCCTACTGGCATTGAACTCTGGCATCATAACCATAGAAGTCAGCTTAGGATATTAATGGTAATTCAACAAAATAGGTCACTGCTGGGGAAGTAATACGCTTGGCTACCTTATTCTGTAGTTTGATTCAACCTGTACCATTGTTGACAATAAATAACAATGTAATTATATTCTGATATTAAAGAGTACAGAGAAAGAAAATGTAAAAAAAAGTGAACATATGTCCCTATTTATGACAAAACATTTGTAAAACTAACAAAGAATTAATGATATGCTTATCTATGTAAATATCTAAAAGAACCATTACGAATCCTTAATCATGCAGCATATATATATATACATATATATATATATATATATATATATATATATATATATATATATATATATATGTGTGTATGTGTGTGTGTGTGTGTGTGTGTGTGTGTGTGTGTGTGTGTGTGTGTATGCAACCAAAATTACATTCATAGTCACTTCTCAAATTTATGACCTATCATAGGTGCATTTTTACATGGTTATGGTCATCATCTAAACAAATTTATCGTATGTAAGCACACATAACAATGATATCATAAATACGTTCAATATAGCAATGATCAAACAAATAGATATCATACCACTTAGTAAGCAAATCATTATCTGATTTATATCCTTTTCATTTCTTATAATTCAAACAGCACTGGCTCATGATAATTTATTAGGTATATAAATGAAATATTGCAAGTCTCACAGCACATACCTTTATCATACATATATGCCGAATAAAATTTATAAATATATATATATATTTTTTTCTTTCTTTCTTTTTTTCTTTTTCTTTTTTTTTTCTTTTTTTTCAAAGCTTTGCACTGTCCATCTTGTTTTTCATACATTAGATTAACAGTGTTTTACGTCAGGAACAGGCGGATTACTACAAATCATCATTCCAAACAAAATACAAATTGATATAATCATCTTTAGCTAAACATAGTTACTGAAATTTAAGATACACATATTGTTTGACAGGTTTTGTGACCCACATAACACAATAAATGAGAACAAGAAGTGTTTTAGTTTTAAAATCAAGTGTAATTACTTATCAGACATTTGACAAATGAATATTATTAAATGAAATGCATGTTAGACATAAAGTGATATTCAACAATAAACAAAATTGGAGAATCCTTACTCCTAATAAATTCCTTATAATATGAAAATGCACTTGTGAATCAAATACCACTAATATGTGCTTAACTCTTTAGTTATATATATATAAGATAGTAATATTAAGAAAGAAAAAGTAAAAATATTCACGTCATAATGTTCAAGATTCACCTAGTCACCTAGTAGTCTTCACCTAGTGAAGACTACTGTGTTAGTGAAAAAAAGTACACCTTGCTATTCTCGATAGGTAAAATACCTGAAAACTTATGTGCGGATCTGGTAAGTTATATTTACTTCCCCTTATAGGATTTATCTGGTTTCATAGCTCTATATTTGGAACAGACATCCTTTAAATGATTGTCCATTCTCCCTTCAGAATATCATACTCTTAAATTTGAAATATCTCCCGCACACACATATATATATATATATATATGGTGCTCATGGCAAATACCCTGATAATCGCCCCCATGGTTATCCCTCTCGATCGTCATGTTGAGGACGTTTGAAGAGCCTTAACTTTGGATACATTCAAGTTAAGGTCTTCAATCATGGAGAACATATCCACCATCACTAATTTCTGGCGAAATTTAATACGATTGTTGTTATACTCTCTTTGGATATGATTTATATGAACTTTGTCAAATTTTCTGCAAATAAACAAAGAAAATATAATATTTGTCACTCCAAATACCTTTTATTTCGAATGTATGTCAAATATAAAATGTTGATATGAAAAATGTCAGCCAAAGATTAATCTTTATATACAAGAGAGTGAGAGAACATGATAATATAAAATAACGCACTTTGCAGAGTACTTGAATAAATGTATACACACTCCCCCTTCTCCATCCCAATAACAGTCAGTCTGAGGTTTTCAGGGAAAACTAATTCTGATCATTTTGAAGCTGTTGATTGAGGGATCAAAAATGTATGGAAATTATTATGAAACAAGTTATGATTATCTCCATGGTACCTACATAGAAAAAAGGCAGGCACCACTGCTAAATAATGAGCATTAATAATAACCATAGTATTAAAATTAATACAATTGCAATATCAAAACAGATTCCAACTAATACCTTTCCAGTCACTATTCCAGTTTGGTAGTGTGAATCAATATTTATTGATATGCTACTACTCCTAGCAAATATGTAGCAGCATATAGGCCAGCAGTGTGATCAAGTAGTTTTAACAGAATATAGCACACTATATTTAATCTGAAATTGCAATGTACATATTTTTAGAACCATAACCATGGGTTGTCCATTCTGCCCCAGGAGGAAAGTACAATGTTATTCAGAAAAGGCCAACCTTTGAAATATCACAAGCATCTGTCTCCCTTGTTATATTGAAGCACATTAGATGTGTCAAAAACATTCCATCAAAGAGGCTGACATCTGAAATTACCAACTCTCATTAGCCGGGAGCCCGCGTTTATGACCAATATCAGGTCAGAATCCACACATTCCAGAATTTCATATTCCTCTTGATTATCCATCATCTCCTTGTAGACCAAACTTTGTAGGGGGTTGCAAACTGTCCCATTACTCAAAGGCAATGGCAATAAATAAAAGGAAAGTTTGTGTCAATTCAAAAATCAAACATATGCAAAAAATATTAAAGTATGCAAGGTAATCACTGAAATTTAGATAAGGAACTTCTGAACCAGTGGTCTAATGCTACTCTTGCAACAGAATATTTGGTTTGTGTACTTGAGTCTTGTTGAACCCCTTGTGAACAAACAATAATTAAAATGCTAAGAGTCAGAGTCTGTGCAACAGCAGTTTTTGTTTCAGTAGGGTTTCCATGTGGTTTAGGTATACGAATGTGCCCATTACTTTCCTATTAATATTGTTAACATCAGTCACAAAGGTTATATATATGTTCATGCTTGGTGCTTGGTTTGATGTAACCGCTTTCAGATTCTATATTTATGTCAATAGGCTGCTGATAAAGACACATTGACGATTCGACCTTAGACTATTAAGATCAAAATATTTCTTTGCTTCTGTGAGCCTCTTAAGTTTTTTTTTATCAATTCTTAGAGAGCCTTCGGCTTACTAAACGAGAAAACAATTTTCACAATAATCAATAAGAAGGAATTACGATCGTGCTTGGTATAGAGCCTTATGAAAACCAAAAGAGACAGGGTACTTTGATTATATATCTACTCCGGGATAATTACTTTTTGAACCAATCGTTATCCATTCTGTTGTTTCTGAGTTTGTTAAGAGGGATTACATATGTGTTACTATCAACAGCTTTCGATAAATCACATAGTGTGAGTAAATTTAATGGTTATTAGTAATGGTGTTACAAATATCATTCGTGATTCTAATAATGTTATTGCTTACTTCTGGATCCAAGTTATGGTTTAGATAGTAGGCTATTGGCTCCAAAGAATATTGCTCATTGGTTGGCTATTCCTTTCTCGAAAACTTTAGATAATCACAGTAAGTGGAGTGGTATAAGATGATTGCTTATTTCGTCTGTATCTCCATATTTGCAAATATGTATTATGATGCCGTATTTCCAGAATGATTGGTTAACATCATCGGCTGTAGATACAATAATAATAAGCCGTCTTGGCATGACACCTTTCCTGCGACAGGTACCGTGGGGGTTGGGTTTAGACATTTGGGAGGGGTTATATATAAAACTCAAGACAGGGAAAATGATGCTTTGACATGCATAGGGAATAATTTGGTTGTTGAAATGTAATTATTTCCTATACCAGCAGAGTCGTGCTTACATTCAATTAATTCATATTTGAAGTAATTCGTTTTTACAAATTTAATTACTTATCTAACTTTTGTTTCTCTTTTTCAAACTGATGGGAAGTATCAAATTTGTTCTTTACGAGATCTTTAGGGGAATTATTTCTATCATGTATGACTCTCCCGATATCGTCCTTTATCCATGAAGCAGGAGGACGTCTTTTTTTTCTAATAGAAACCGGAACACGAAAATTATATTAACATACAGGTATACAATGACCCATACAATTCTCACTGAAGGAAAAGTTTTAAGTTCTATTCATACAATGTTTCCTTCTATCTATACTTCTTGACTTGCTTTATGAGAGTTCATTGTTACAAGTGGATTAGTCGTCCTAACCCACTTACTCCTGGGCATACACCGTTCACCTTGGTTTTATATTATTACTTTACCATGGATGGTCCCACACCTTACCTTTTTATCTCATCCATTGAATTTGTGTGTGATTTATCTACATCATTTTCATTATTGCTACTTGTTATTATTCCTATCATAATTGTAATTATAGTTATAGTCATTATTAGTATCATTATCACTGTTACTATTGTTGTTATTAGCATTGTTATTATTTTTGTTATTAGCTTTGTTATTATCAACATTATTACCAGTATCATTTTTTTAGTAGTAGTAGTACTAGTATCATTATAACATCATAACATAATCATTACTATTACTTTTATCATTATTACCATCATTGTTATTATCATTATCATTACCAATATTTGGTGATTAGGCATTTGTGGAACCATTGTTCAGAAAAAAAAGTGAAAAAACGCACTGGGCAGTGCACGACAGTCCCTGCACGTGCACATGTACTCTCGGCATCAACATTTTGACGGTTATGTTATCTCGTAGCAAGAGTGACCCCATAAGAAGACCCCTTTACGTAACGTTGCTACGTCGGGTGTAGATAATGACTTTGATAAGGGCGTGGACCCAAGCCGCTGGGCTCCTATAAAAGGCCGTATATCCTCTCCCTGGCCACCGTCAACATGAAGGTCCTCTTGCTTCTTGGTCTCGTGGCTGCGGCCGCCGCCTGGCCAAACCTCGGCTTCCAGGCTGATGACGCAGGTTAGTCGCCTTCTTCCCCTTCTTCGGGTAATATCTGAATATGCTATTGTTTATTTCTGTTGGATTTGAAATTGATTGATATTCATTTATGCAGTAAGTGTGTAAGCCTTTTCTTTTTCTTGCTATTCCTTTCAATAGCAAACGGAAATATGTGTACGCACATTTGTACACACACTCGTGTGTGTGTATGTGTGTCTGCACGTGTATATATGTGTGCATACATACGTATGTATATATGTATATATGTATGTATATATATATATATATATATATATATATATATATATATATATATATATATGTGTGTGTGTGTTTGTGTGTATCTGTATGTGTGTGTATGTGTGTGTTTATATATATATATGTACATATATAAATATATATATATATGTATATATAAATATATGTGTGTGTATGTATATATGTGTGTATGCGCATATATATACTTCATTAACTTCTTACAATCTTAAAATTGTTTCCAGGTGTGTCGGATGCCCAGAAGCAGCATGACATCAACTTCCTGTTGCACAAGATTCACGGAAACATCCGTGATCCTGAACTCCGAAGCCAAGGCTGAGTCCTTCTCGATCCCGAGGCCGATCTCCGCTACATTACAGTGACGACGGTGAAGCTGTCCACAGAATCATGAAAGACATTAAGGATCACAGATTTCTCCAACAGAGGCACTGGTTCTCCCTCTTCAACCCTAGGCATAGGCATGAAGCACTCATGCTCTTTGATGTCTTCATCCACTGCAAGGACTGGAATACATTTGTCAGCAATGCTGCCTACTTCCGCCAGATAGTCAATGAGGGAGAATTCGTATATGCACTTTATGTTGCTGTCATTCATTCTCCATTGGCTGAACATGTTGTACTTCCTCCACTCTATGAGGTCACACCTCATCTCTTCACCAACAGCGAAGTCATAGAAGCAGCTTATCGTGCCAAGCAAACGCAGACTCCTGGCAAATTCAAGTCCACCTTCACGGGTACTAAGAAGAACCCTGAACAGAGAGTAGCCTATTTCGGAGAAGATATTGGCATGAACACTCACCACGTGACTTGGCATATGGAATTCCCATTCTGGTGGCAGGACACTTACAGTCATCATCTGGACCGCAAAGGAGAGAACTTCTTCTGGGTACATCATCAACTTACCGTCCGATTTGATGCCGAACGTCTTTCCAACTACCTGGACCCTGTGGGCGAACTCCACTGGGAAAAGCCTATTGTCCAAGGTTTTGCCCCACACACTACTTCTTTACAAGTATGGAGGTCGTCTCTCCTCGTCCAGATAACGTAGAGTTCGAGGATGTGGACGGCGTCGCCAGAATTAGAGACTTGCTTATCATTGAAAGCCGAATTCGTGATGCTATTGCCCACGGTTACATTTCACGACAGGAAGGCAAGCACATTAATATCATGAATGAACGTGGTATTAACATTCTGGGAGACATTATTGAATCATCCATGTACAGTCCTAATGTCCAGTACTATGGAGCCCTGCATAACACTGCCCATATTGTACTTGGTCGACAGGGTGATCCTCACGGAAAGTACGCATTGCCCCCTGGTGTGCTGGAACACTTTGAAACAGCCACACGTGATCCCAGCTTCTTCAGGCTTCACAAATATATGGATAACATTTTCAAGGAGCACAAGGACTCCCTTCCTCCCTACACTAAGGAAGAACTCACATTTGAAGGTGTAAATGTTGATAGTGTGGCTGTTGATGGTGAACTGGAGACCTACTTTGAAGACTTTGAATATAGTCTTATTAACGCCGTTGATGACACAGAAGAAATTGAAGATGTGGAGATTTCCACCTATGTACCCAGGCTAAATCATAAGGATTTCGCTTACAACATTGATGTCAGCAACAACAAGGGTGAAGAAGTACTAGCTACAGTCCGCATCTTCGCTTGGCCTCACCGCGACAACAATGGTATCCAATACACCTTCGATGAGGGTCGCTGGAATGCCATTGAACTCGACAAATTCTGGACAAAGTGTACGTATTGTCATGGTTACTTAATATTTTTGCGTCAATTAGGTTAAGGAATTATTAACATATAACACATCTGCAATTTATTTTCTATTTTCTAATTTGATATTTGTGTTAACCTTATTGATAGCCGTATGTATTTTAATCTGATTATATTTTTTAATTCAACAGTGGCACCCGGAGTCAACCACATCGTCCGCAAGTCTTCGGAATCTGCAGTGACCGTCCCTGACGTACCTAGCTTCCACACTCTCTTCGAAAAGACCAAAGCAGCAATGAGTGGCTCCGACTCCGAACTTACAGAATTCAAGAGTGCGACTGGCATCCCTAACCGATTCCTTCTCCCCAAGGGTAATGAACAGGGTCTTGAGTTCGACCTTGTTGTGGCTGTCACCGATGGTGCAGCTGACGCAACAATGGACGGACTTCATGAAAATACCGATTTCAACCATTATGGTGCTCATGGCAAATACCCTGATAATCGCCCCCATGGCTATCCTCTCG
>BOPN01002607.1:172500-177500 GCA_017312705.2 Penaeus japonicus | reverse complement strand
CACCATTTGATCCTAGGTTCTGCCCTCATTTTCCTAGTTGCCTTCACATCCAGATTTAACTTCCCATCTAACATTCTATCCTGTCTTGCTACACTCTCCCCGGGAACGACCTTACAATCACTAAACTCTGAGAGGAGGTATCATATTTCAGATACACGCATGAGGATGGAGGTGAGAACATACATTGAGACACGAGAAGGGAAAAGAATTTTATACATAAGTGGTTATTAGTATATGTGTGTGTGTATGTGTGTGTGTTTGTATATACATACAAATATATGCATATATAAATATGTGCGTGTGTGGAGAGGAGAATGGAGAATGGAAGGGCAGGAGGGATTAACACCTTTCAAAATTAATGGAACCGCTCAAATATTACTAAGATCTGAAATTCGCGAACAATGAACTGATTTTTTTTTCTCAATAATATCAATGCAAATTGATCTTAAGATAAGATGATTGTTCATTAATCTTTATACATTAAAAGATAACTGTGCATAAAAAAAGCTTTTTCTTTGAGCATAACCAGCGATTTTCACAGTACAGCTTTAATCAATTCAAGCCTTATACAGACAAGCTTTGCGAGAGGTACTTGCAAGCAAGTACCCTTCATCATACAAAGAATATACATGAAAGATAAAAAGTTCGTCTTCTATCAAAGAATAAAACTTGAGTTGTCAAATATAATTAAGCGCCATTTATGTATCCCGAAAATATTTAAGGGTTTGAAAATATTGAACATTACGTATATTTGGATACCATACGTTTTTGTTTCTGACCTAATATGTGAGTTATTTCATTTTAATATTTCTATAGAACGGCAATGCAAATTGTTTGTAAGATTATTGTTATTACTCTGACAACATCAAAGAATAACAGGGAATATAGAGCCCGGATTCTTTGTGCGTAATAAGCGATTTTTCACAGACTGTCAAAGACACGAGTTAAAATCTATAGTTTAAAACTTTCTATCAATTCAAGCGAATGTCGTCAAACACAAAGTGCCATATATGAATCCCGAAAAAAACAACTAAAGGGAGGTTTAAAAAAAATTGAACACTCCATATATTTGGGTACCATACGTGTCTGCCTCTGTATGTAGAGATATATGTTATTTTCATTTCTTTGGAGCGACGTCTAATTCACTTTGAATACTTTCATTCAAAGTATAATTGATTGTGTTTGTGAATTTCGCATAACACTCTTCTCGCTTAACCCGTTACGGACAGGTGGCATTTATGCCAAACGAGTTTTTAGCATGAAGACGGGTGGCATGACATTTATGCCAAACGAGTTTTTGCCCTGACGACGAGAAGCATGTCGTATGCCTATAGCCATTTTAGTGCTAGGAAAGAGTGAATCGATGTTTTTCAACTACACTATGAGTAATAAGTCTATTTGGTGCTCCATGATACCAATTACAATCATAAAACCTATAATTGCCGAAATTTTAACAAAAATAGATTTAGTTTCAAATCATAAACAGGGATACCATCTCTCTCTCCTAGCACCAGCAGGAAAAAAAGCCTTGAAAAAATGAACCCATCCTCAGTGTCTAATAAGCACTATCTTTAGAGAGCGATGACACAGCAAGATGCCGACCTCTGGCTCTATAGTACCGGCGATGCAGGATGTGCAGGAAGAATGAAAAGGGGAAGGTGATCCAGACCATGTGCAGCGTTGGCAATGTATCCCTTTTCCAATATGGCTGCTTTATGATGTGGCATTCACAGGCGAAAGCTAAGGTCTTCTTCCTCTTCTTTATCTATACATGTTATCCGCATTAGGGATAGTTATTTCTTTCGTGTTTCTTTACAAAAGTATACATATACAGTATATACATATTTATATAAACATATAAACAGTACAGTAGGAACTGGGGTACCCGTCAGTCGAGAAAGCAGTTATTGAGAGTGTATTTTTTCATGAGAGACAGAAACAGAAAGGATGGTACATACTCACATGCATACACACTCATATTTGACGCCATGTAACCTAGTGTTTAAAGGCCGTCAAATTTTGTTTATTATTTACCTAAATGATTCATTATATTTATGGTCGAACTTACAAGGGAACTCATAATAGCATGAGTTTTTCCACAGATGGGTACGTTGGGTGCAATGGATGAGTGATAAAGAGGTGAACTTCGGTCACCGGGCGCTATAAAAGCCCTTGCATCCCCTCACCGGCACAGTCAACATGAAGGTCTTGCTTCTTCTTGGTCTCGTGGCTGCGGCCGCCGCCTGGCCAAACCTTGGCTTCCAGGCAGATGACGCAGGTCAGTTGCTTACTCTCTCTTTCACTGTGTATGCTAGAAAACTGCTGTTTGGGGCTATTTCTGATAGTCTTCCACTAAGAAAATAATGCTCCATACAATAATAGTTGTTATCTTTTTATTGCTAGGACTTTCAATGTCAATATATGCCTATAAGTGTGTGTTTGTGTTTATACCATACGCTTATACAAACTCGGATAGATTTACAAATATGTGTGTATTTGTATACATGCGCACGCATAGTGTTATTATATGCACACATACACTCACACACAAACACACACACACACACACACACACACACACACACACACACACACACATATATATATATATATATATATATATGTGTGTGTGTGTGTGTGTGTGTGCCATTAAAAGCAAGACCCATTGTGGACGCCGAGGTTGATGGACTACTAGAGCAAGGGCAAGTAAGGCTCTCGACTAGTCCATGGAATGCTCCTATTGTACTTGTACTTGTTCGGAACATATTACTACATCATCAGCAAACAACATAGTTTGTGGGGCTTCTCCTCTTATCCCATCAATCAGTCTGTCAATGATAATCGCAAATAGGAAAGGGCTCAGAGACGATTCCTGGTGAAGTCCCACTCCCGCACCAAACCCTTCTGTCATTCATACATATATATTTATATATACATATATATATATACATATTATATATACGCTTATATATATGTATATATAAATATATATATATATATATATATATACCTATACATATACTTGTATCAATTTTTTCCATTGTATATATCCTTTTGCTTTACTGCTTTTATGCATTAAAAAAATCTCGTTATACCTCCCCAGGTGTGTCGGATGCCCAAAAGCAGCATGACATCAACTTTCTGCTGCACAAGATCTACGGAAACATCCGTGATCCTGAACTCAAAGCCAAGGCTGAGTCCTTCGATCCCGAGGCCGATCTCTCACATTACAGTGACGACGGTGAAGCTGTCCACAGAATCATGAAAGACATTAAGGATCACAGATTTCTCCAACAGAGGCACTGGTTCTCCCTCTTCAACCCTAGGCATAGGCATGAAGCACTCATGCTCTTTGATGTCTTCATCCACTGCAAGGACTGGAATACATTTGTCAGCAATGCTGCCTACTTCCGCCAGATAGTCAATGAGGGAGAATTCGTATATGCACTTTATGTTGCTGTCATTCATTCTCCATTGGCTGAACATGTTGTACTTCCTCCACTCTATGAGGTCACACCTCATCTCTTCACCAACAGCGAAGTCATAGAAGCAGCTTATCGCGCCAAGCAAACGCAGACTCCTGGCAAATTCAAGTCCACCTTCACGGGTACTAAGAAGAACCCTGAACAGAGAGTTGCCTATTTCGGAGAAGATATTGGCATGAACACTCACCACGTGACTTGGCATATGGAATTCCCATTCTGGTGGCAGGACACTTACAGTCATCATCTGGACCGCAAAGGAGAGAACTTCTTCTGGGTACATCATCAACTTACCGTCCGATTTGATGCCGAACGTCTTTCCAATTACTTGGACCCTGTGGGTGAACTCCACTGGGAAAAGCCCATTGTCCAAGGTTTTGCCCCACACACTACTTACAAGTATGGAGGTCAGTTCCCCTCTCGTCCAGATAACGTAGAGTTCGAGGATGTGGACGGCGTCGCCAGAATTAGAGACTTGCTTATCATTGAAAGCCGAATTCGAGATGCTATTGCCCACGGTTACATTGTCGACAGGGAAGGCAAGCACATTAATATCATGAATGAACGTGGTATTAACATTCTGGGAGACATTATTGAATCATCCATGTACAGTCCTAATGTCCAGTACTATGGAGCCCTGCATAACACTGCCCATATTGTACTTGGTCGACAGGGTGATCCTCACGGAAAGTACGCATTGCCCCCTGGTGTGCTGGAACACTTTGAAACAGCCACACGTGATCCCAGCTTCTTCAGGCTTCACAAATATATGGATAACATTTTCAAGGAGCACAAGGACTCCCTTCCTCCTTACACTAAGGAAGAACTCACATTCGAGGGTGTAAGTGTTGATAGTGTGGCTGTTGATGGTGAACTGGAGACCTACTTTGAAGACTTTGAATATAGTCTTATTAACGCCGTTGATGACACAGAAGAAATTGAAGATGTGGAGATTTCCACCTATGTACCCAGGCTAAATCATAAGGATTTCGCTTACAACATTGATGTCAGCAACAACAAGGGTGAAGAAGTACTAGCCACAGTCCGCATCTTCGCTTGGCCTCACCGCGACAACAATGGTATCCAATACACCTTCGATGAGGGTCGCTGGAATGCCATTGAACTCGATAAATTCTGGACCAAGTGTAAGTATATTTAGTTTTTAATATTATGTTTGGTTACTAGCTGTATTAGTCATAAATATTTAACACTTGCAGTTTATCTTTTAAAAATGTCAATATTTCATTCTAACAATCCTCTATATCTAAATTGGATTGCATGTTTTCAACAGTGGCACCAGGAGTCAACCACATTGTCCGCAAGTCTTCGGAATCTGCAGTGACCGTCCCTGACGTACCTAGCTTCCACACTCTCTTCGAAAAGACCAAAGCAGCAATGAGTGGCTCCGACTCCGAACTTACAGAATTCAAGAGTGCGACTGGCATCCCTAACCGATTCCTTCTCCCCAAGGGTAACGAACAGGGTCTTGAGTTCGACCTTGTTGTGGCTGTCACCGAT
>BOPN01002607.1:157500-167500 GCA_017312705.2 Penaeus japonicus | reverse complement strand
CCTTCATTTTCCTAGTTGCCTTCACTTTCAGATTTAACTTCTTAACTAACACTCTATGCTGTCTTGCTACACTAAACTCTCTCAAGTTATATCTCCTACACAGTATAAAGTCTATCTGCGTACTCCTACCTCCGCTCTTCCCTTTTCTTAAAATATGTATTCACCAATAAAAAAAAAAAAAAAAAAAAAAAAAATATATATATATATATATATATATATATGTATGTATGTATTTTTGTATATACATACAAATATATGCATATATAAATATACATGTGTGTGTTTGTGTGGAGAGGGATAGAAGGGGTTGGTGCCGAGAATGGAAGGGCAGGAGGGATTAACACCTTTCAGAATTGATGGAAGATCTGAAATTCGCGAACAATGCACTGTCAGTTTTTTTCTCTCAATAATATCAATGCAAATTGATCTTGATATAAGATGATTGCTCATCAATCTTTATGCATTAAAAGATAACTGTACATAAAAGAAAAAAAAAAAAAATCTTTGAGTATAACAAGCGATTTTCACTGAACAGCTTTAATCAATTCAAGCCTTATACAAACATATTTTGCGAGAGGTATTTGCAAGCAAGTATCCCTTATAGAAAGAATATACATGAAAGATAAAAAAAAATAAAATTTCGTTTTCTAATAAATAATAAAACTTTTGTCGTCAAATAAAATTAAGCGCCATTTATGTATCCCGAAAATATTTAAGGGTTTGAAAATATTGAACATTACGTATATTTGGATATCATACGTTTTTGTATCTGACTTAATATGCGAGTTATTTCATTTTCATATTTCTATAGAACGGCAATGCAAATTGTTTGTAAGATTATTGTTTATTACTCTGACCACATTAAAGAATAACTGGGAATAGAGATCCCGGATTCTTTGTGCATAATAAGCGATTTTTCACAGACTGTCAAAGAATGTCGTCAAACACAAAGTGCCATATATGAATCACAAAAATAACAACTAAAGAGAGGTTTTAAAAAACTGGACACTGCATATATTTGGGTACCATACGTGTCTGCCTCTATATAGAGAGAGAGATATGTTATTTTCAATTCTTTGGAGCGACGTCTAATTCACTTTGAGTGCTTTCATTCAAAGTATAATTGATTGTGTTTGTGAATTTCGCATAACACTCCCCTCGCTTAACCCGTTACGGACAGGTGGCATGACAGAAAGGCTGGTACATACTCACACGCATACACACTCACATTTAACGCCATCTAACCTAGTGTTTAAAGGCCGTCAAATTCTGTTTATCATTTACCCAAATGATTCATTATATCTAGAGTCGAACTCACATGCATGTCAACAGGGATTTTAGTGCAGGGATTAATAGCATGAGTTTTTCCACAGATGGGTACGTTGGGTGCAATGGATGAGTGATAAAGAGGTGAACTTCGGTCACCGGGCGCTATAAAAGCCCTTGCATCCCCTCACCGGCACAGTCAACATGAAGGTCTTGCTTCTTCTTGGTCTCGTGGCTGCGGCCGCCGCCTGGCCAAACCTTGGCTTCCAGGCAGATGACGCAGGTCAGTTGCTTACTCTCTCTTTCACTGTGTATGCTAGAAAAAAAAACTGCTGTTTCCGGCTATTTCTGATAGTCTTCCACAAGGGAAATAGTACTCGACGCAACAATAGTGGCTATCATTTCTTTGCTATGACTTTCAATGTCATATAGGTGTGTGTTTGCCTATAGGTGTGTGTTTGTGTTTATACCATACGCCTAAACAAACTCGGATGGATTTACATGTGTATACACGCGCACGCATAGTGTTATTATATGCACACACACACACACACACACACACACACACACACACATATATATATATATATATATATATATATATATATATATATATATACACATATATATACATATACATATCCACAAATATATCCATATATACACACATATATATATATATATATATATATATATATATATATATATATATATATATATATTATATATATATATATCTGTGTGTGTGTGTGTGTGTGTGTGTGTGTGTGTGTATGTATATATAAATATAAATATAAATATATATATATATATATATATATATATGTGTGTGTGTGTGTGTGTGAGTGCATGTATACATATGTGTGGGTGTGTATACATATATGCGTGTAATAATTCTTGCATGGTATATATCATTTTACTTTACTGCTTTTATGCATTAAAAGAATCTCGTTATATTTTCCCAGGTGTGTCGGATGCCCAAAAGCAGCATGACATCAACTTTCTGCTGCACAAAATCTACGGAAACATCCGTGATCCTGAACTCAAAGCCAAGGCTGAGTCCTTCGATCCCGAGGCCGATCTCTCACATTACAGTGACGACGGTGAAGCTGTCCACAGAATCGCCGAAAGACATTAAGGATCACAGATTTCTCCAACAGAGGCACTGGTTCTCTCTTCTTCATCGACATGACACTCATGCTCTTTGATGTCTTCATCCACTGCAAGGACTGGAATACATTTGTCAGCAATGCTGCCTACTTCCGCCAGATAGTCAATGAGGGAGAATTCGTATATGCACTTTATGTTGCTGTCATTCATTCTCCATTGGCTGAACATGTTGTACTTCCTCCACTCTATGAGGTCACACCTCATCTCTTCACCAACAGCGAAGTCATAGAAGCAGCTTATCGCGCCAAGCAAACGCAGACTCCTGGCAAATTCAAGTCCACCTTCACGGGTACTAAGAAGAACCCTGAACAGAGAGTAGCCTATTTCGGAGAAGATATTGGTATGAACACTCACCACGTGACTTGGCATATGGAATTCCCATTCTGGTGGCAGGACACTTACAGTCATCATCTGGACCGCAAAGGAGAGAACTTCTTCTGGGTACATCATCAACTTACCGTCCGATTTGATGCCGAACGTCTTTCCAACTACCTGGACCCTGTGGGAGAACTCCACTGGGAAAAACCCATTGTCCAAGGTTTTGCACCACACACCACTTACAAGTATGGCGGTCAGTTCCCCTCTCGTCCAGATAACGTAGAGTTCGAGGATGTGGACGGCGTCGCCAGAATTAGAGACTTGCTTATCATTGAAAGCCGAATTCGAGATGCTATTGCCCACGGTTACATTGTCGATAGGGAAGGCAAGCACATTAATATCATGAATGAGCGTGGTATTAACATCCTCGGAGACATTATTGAATCATCCATGTACAGTCCTAATGTCCAGTACTATGGAGCCCTGCATAACACTGCCCATATTGTACTTGGTCGACAGGGTGATCCTCACGGAAAGTACGCATTGCCCCCTGGTGTGCTGGAACACTTTGAAACAGCCACACGTGATCCCAGCTTCTTCAGGCTTCACAAATATATGGATAACATTTTCAAGGAGCACAAGGACTCCCTTCCTCCTTACACTAAGGAAGAACTCACATTCGAGGGTGTAAATGTTGATAGTGTGGCTGTTGATGGTGAACTGGAGACCTACTTTGAAGACTTTGAATATAGTCTTATTAACGCCGTTGATGACACAGAAGAAATTGAAGATGTGGAGATTTCCACCTATGTACCCAGGCTAAATCATAAGGATTTCGCTTACAACATTGATGTCAGCAACAACAAGGGTGAAGAAGTACTAGCCACAGTCCGCATTTTCGCTTGGCCTCACCGCGACAACAATGGTATCCAATACACCTTCGATGAGGGTCGCTGGAATGCCATTGAACTCGATAAATTCTGGACAAAGTGTACGTATTGTCATGGTTACTTAATATTTTTGCGTCAATTAGGTTAAGGAATTATGAATATATAACACATTTGCACTTAATTTTCTATTATCTATTTTGATATTTGCGTATTCTTTATTGATTGCCGTGATTTTATCTTTTTAATTCAACAGTGGCACCAGGAGTCAACCACATCGTCCGCAAGTCTTCGGAATCTGCAGTGACCGTCCCTGACGTCCCTAGCTTCCACACTCTCTTCGAAAAGACCAAAGCAGCAATGAGTGGCTCCGACTCCGAACTTACAGAATTCAAGAGTGCGACTGGCATCCCTAACCGATTCCTTCTCCCCAAGGGTAACGAACAGGGTCTTGAGTTCGACCTTGTTGTGGCTGTCACCGATGGTGCAGCTGACGCAGCGGTGGACGGACTTCATGAAAATACCGATTTCAACCACTATGGTGCTCATGGCAAATACCCTGATAATCGCCCCCATGGCTATCCTCTCGATCGTCATGTTGAGGACGATCGTGTGTTTGAAGAGCTTCCTAACTTTGGACACATTCAAGTTAAGGTCTTCAATCATGGAGAACATATCCACCATCACTAATTTCATGGAAATTTAATACGATGGTTGTTATACTCTCTTTGGATATGATTTATATGAACTTTGTCAAATTTTCTGCAAATAAACAAAGAAAATATAATATTTGTCACTCCAAATACCTTTTATTTCGAATGTATGTCAAATATAAAATGTTGATATGAAAAATGTCAGCCAAAGATTAACCTTTATATACAAGAGAGTGAGAGAACATGATAATATAAAATAACGCACTTTGCAGAGTACTTGAATAAATGTATACACACTCCCCCTTCTCCATCCCAATAACAGTCAGTCTGAGGTTTTCACCAGGAAAACTAATTCTGATCATTTTGAAGCTGTTGATTGAAGGATCAAAAATGTATGGAAATTATTATGAAACAAGTTATGATTATCACCATGGTACCTACATAGAAAAAAGGCAGGCACCACTGATAAATAATGAACATTAATAATAACCATAATAGTAAAATTAATACAATTGCAATATCAGAATAGATTGCAACTAATACCTTTCCAGTCACTATTCCAGTTTGGTAGTGTGAATCAATATTTATTGATATGCCACAACTCCTAGCAAATATGTAGCAGCATATAGGCCAGCAGTGTGATCAAGTAGTTTTAACAGAATAAAGCACACTATATTTAATCTGAAATTGCAATGTACATATTTTTAGAACCATAACCATGGGTTGTCCATTCTGCCCCAGGAGGAAAGTACAATGTTATTCAGAAAAGGCCAACCTTTGAAATATCACAAGCATCTGTCTCCCTTGTTATATCGAAGCACATCAGATGTATCAAAAACATTCCATCAAAGAGGCTGACATCTGAAATTACCAACTCTCATTAGCCGGGAGCCCGCGTTTATGACCAATATCAGGTCAGAATCCACACATTCCAGAATTTCATATTCCTCTTGATTATCCATTATCTCCTTGTAGACCAAACTTTGTAGGGGGTTGCAAACTGTCCCATTACTCAAAGGCAATGGCAATAAATAAAAGGAAAGTTTGTGTCAATTCAAAAATCAAACATATGAAAAAAATATTAAAGTATGCAAGGTAATCACTGAAATTTAGATAAGGAACTTCTGAACCAGTGGTCTAATGCTACTCTTGCAACAGAATATTTGGTTTGTGTACTTGAGTCTTGTTGAACCCCTTGTGAACAAACAATAATTAAAATGCTAAGAGTCAGAGTCTGTGCAACAGCAGTTTTTGTTTCAGTAGGGTTTCCATGTGGTTTAGGTATACGAATGTGCCCATTACTTTCCTATTAATATTGTTAACATCAGTCACAAAGGTTATATATATGTTCATGCTCAGTGCTAGATTTTACAATGCTTGGTTTGATGTAACCGCTTTCAGATTCTATATTTATGTCAATAGGCTGCTGATAAAGACACATTGACGATTCGACCTTAGACTATTAAGATAGAAATATTTCTTTGCTTCTGTGAGCCTCTTAAGTTTATTTTATCAATTCTTAGAGAGCCTTCGGCTTACTAAACGAGAAAACAATTTTCACAATAATCAATAAGAAGGAATTACGATCGTGCTTGGTATAGAGCCTTATGAAAACCAAAAGAGACAGGGTACTTTGATTATATATCTACTCCGGGATAATTACTTTTTGAACCAATCGTTATCCATTCTGTTGTTTCTGAGTTTGTTAAGAGGGATTACATATGTGTTACTATCAACAGCTTTCGATAAATCACATAGTGTGAGTAAATTTAATGGTTATTAGTAATGGTGTTACAAATATCATTCGTGATTCTAATAATGTTATTGCTTACTTCTGGATCCAAGTTATGGTTTAGATAGTAGGCTATTGGCTCCAAAGAATATTGCTCATTGGTTGGCTATTCCTTTCTCGAAAACTTTAGATAATCACAGTAAGTGGAGTGGTAAGGCGATGATTGCTTATTTCGTCTGTATCTCCATATTTGCAAATATGTATTATGATGCCGTATTTCCAGAATGATTGGTTAACATCATCGGCTGTAGATACAATAATAATAAGCCGTCTTGGCATGACACCTTTCCTGCGACAGGTACCGTGGGGGTTGGGTTTAGACATTTGGGAGGGGTTATATATAAAACTCAAGACAGGGAAAATGATGCTTTGACATGCATAGGGAATAATTTGGTTGTTGAAATGTAATTATTTCCTATACCAGCAGAGTCGTGCTTACATTCAATTAATTCATATTTGAAGTAATTCGTTTTTACAAATTTAATTACTTATCTAACTTTTGTTTCTCTTTTTCAAACTGATGGGAAGTATCAAATTTGTTCTTTACGAGATCTTTAGGGGAATTACTTCTATCATGTATGACTCTCCCGATATCGTCCTTTATCCATGAAGCAGGAGGACGTCATTTTATTTATTTTTTTATTTATTTTTATTTTATTTTTTTTGTCTAATAGAAACCGGAGCACGAAAATTATATTAACATATGACGCATACAATTCTCACTGAAGGAAAAGTTTTAAGTTCTATTCATACAATCAGTTTCCTTCTATCTATACTTCTTGACTTGCTTTATGAGAGTTCATTGTTACAAGTGGATTAGTCGTCCTAACCCACTTACTCCTGGGCATACACCGTTCACCTTGGTTTTATATTATTATTTTACCATGGATGGTCCCACACCTTACCTTTTTATCTCATCCATTGAATTTGTGTGTGATTTATCTACATCATTTTCATTATTGTTACTAGTTATTATTCCTATCATAATTGTAATTATAGTTATAGTCATTATTAGTATCATTATCACTGTTATTATTGTTGTTATTAGCATTGTTATTATTGTTGTTATTAGCATTGTTATTAGCATTGTTATTATCAACATTATTATCAGTATCATTTTTTAGTAGTAGTAGTAGTAGTATCATTATAACATCATAACATAATCATTGCTATTACTTTTATCATTATTACCATCATTGTTATTATCATCATTATCATTACCAATATTTGGTGATTAGGCGTTTGTGGAACCATTGTTCAGAAAAAAAAAGTGAAAAAAAAACGCACTGGGCAGTGCACGACAGTCCCTGCACGTGCACATGTACTCTCGGCATCAACATTTTGACGGTTATGTTATCTCGTAGCAAGAGTGACCCCATGAAGGCCCCTTTACGTAACGTTGCTGCGTCGGGTGTGACATCAATGACTTTGATAAGGGCGTGGACCCAAGCCGCTGGGCTCCTATAAAGGCCATGTATCTCCCTGGCCACCGTCAACATGAAGGTCCTCTTGCTTCTTGGTCTCGTGGCTGCGGCCGCCGCCTGGCCAAACCTCGGCTTCCAGGCTGATGACGCAGGTTAGTCGCCTTCTTCCCCTTCTTCGGGTAATATCTGAATATGCTATTAAGGTCTATTTCTATTGGATTTGTAATTGATTGATATTCATTTATGCAGTGCGTGTGCCTTTTCTTTTCTTGTTATTCCTTTCAATAGAAAGGGAAATATGTGTACGCACATCTGTACACACACTCGTGTGTGTGTGTGTTGGCACGTATATATGTGTGCATACATACGTATGCATATATGTATATATATATATATATATATATATATATATATATATATATATATATATATATATATATATATATATATATATATGTATGTATAAGTATATATATATATATATATATATATATATACATATATATATATATATATATATATATATATATATATATATATATATATATATATATATATATATATATATATATATATATATATATATATATGTATGTATAAGTATATATATATATATATATATATATATATATATATATACATATATATATATATATATATGTACATATATAAATATATATATATATATATATATATATATATATATATATATATATGTATGTATGTATGTATGTATGTATATATGTGTGTATGTATATGTCTATATATATATATATATATATATATATATATATATATATATATATATATATATATATATACTTCATTAACTTCTTACAATCTTAAAATTGTTTCCAGGTGTGTCGGATGCCCAGAAGCAGCATGACATCAACTTTCTGCTGCACAAAATCTACGGAAACATCCGTGATCCTGAACTCAAAGCCAAGGCTGAGTCCTTCGATCCCGAGGCCGATCTCTCACATTACAGTGACGACGGTGAAGCTGTCCACAGAATCATGAAAGACATTAAGGATCACAGATTTCTCCAACAGAGGCACTGGTTCTCCCTCTTCAACCCTAGGCATAGGCATGAAGCACTCATGCTCTTTGATGTCTTCATCCACTGCAAGGACTGGAACCACATTTGTCAGCAATGTGGCACCTGCTACCAGATAGTCAATGAGGGGAGAATTCATTATATGCACTTTTATGTTGCTGTCATTCATTCTCCATTGGCTGAACATGTTGTACTTCCTCCACTCTATGAGGTCACACCTCATCTCTTCACCAACAGCGAAGTCATAGAAGCAGCTTATCGGCATAAACAAACGCAGACTCTGGCAAATTCAAGTCCACCTTCACGGGTATAGAGAACCTGAACAGAGAGTTGCCTATTTCGGAGAAGATATTGGCATGAACACTCACCACGTGACTTGGCATATGGAGTTCCCATTCTGGTGGCAGGACACTTACAGTCATCATCTGGACCGCAAAGGAGAGAACTTCTTCTGGGTACATCATCAACTTACCGTCCGATTTGATGCCGAACGTCTTTCCAATTACTTGGACCCTGTGGGTGAACTCCACTGGGAAAAGCCCATTGTCCAAGGTTTTGCCCCACACACTACTTACAAGTATGGAGGTCAGTTCCCCTCTCGTCCAGATAACGTAGAGTTCGAGGATGTGGACGGCGTCGCCAGAATTAGAGACTTGCTTATCATTGAAAGCCGAATTCGAGATGCTATTGCCCACGGTTATATTGTTGACAGGGAAGGCAAGCACATTAATATCATGAATGAGCGTGGTATTAACATTCTGGGAGACATTATTGAATCATCTATGTACAGTCCTAATGTCCAGTACTATGGAGCCCTGCATAACACTGCCCATATTGTACTTGGTCGACAGGGTGATCCTCACGGAAAGTACGCATTGCTGATTGTGCTGGAACACTTTGAAACAGCCACGGTCCCCGCTTCAGCTGGGCTTCACAAATATATGGATAACATTTTCAAGGAGCACAAGGACTCCCTTCCTCCTTACACTAAGGAAGAACTCACATTCGAGGGTGTAAATGTTGATAATCTCTCTGTTGATGGTGAACTGGAGACCTACTTTGAAGACTTTGAATATAGTCTTATTAACGCCGTTGATGACACAGAAGAAATTGAAGATGTGGAGATTTCCACCTATGTACCCAGGCTAAATCATAAGGATTTCGCTTACAACATTGATGTCAGCAACAACAAGGGTGAAGAAGTACTAGCCACAGTCCGCATCTTCGCTTGGCCTCACCGCGACAACAATGGTATCCAATACACCTTCGATGAGGGTCGCTGGAATGCCATTGAACTCGATAAATTCTGGACCAAGTGTAAGTATTTTAGTTTTTCAATATTATGCTTGGTAACTAGCTGTATTAGTCATAAATATTTAACACTTACAATTAATCTTTTAAAAATGTCAATATTTCATTCTAACAATCCTCTA